>RJWH01004280.1:42836-113834 GCA_004363575.1 Solenodon paradoxus | reverse complement strand
GAAATAGCTGGATTTTTTGTTCTAATAATGGGGGGGTGGGGGGAAGGAACTTGGAAACAAGGGGATTTTGAATATAATATCCAAATAGAACCTTAAAAGAAAGCAAAAATAAAGTTGGGCTACATTTTTACTAAGGAGGACTGGGTTTATTTTCCCCACAATGCCACAGAATCTACCAAAATGTTTTCACAGTACCTCCTAGGTCGGTTTTAAAATCTTATCTAGTAGGAAAGCTAATTTTAAATTCTGATACTGCCCATCCCCCTCCTCTCACTCCTTTCTATATATCCTTTTCTGGTCAGGGGCAGCTAAAGATTACTGATCAAGTCTTAAGTAAAAATGTTGCTATTTTCACAGGAAATTATTTTAGTCAATTCTGCACCCTAACTAATTCACTCAACAATTTACTGAATCCCTGCTCTGTGTCGGGATAGGTCACGATGCAGCCCAGTTCTTGGGACATCATTCACTTGAAGCTATATAAAAATGGGGTTCCCTCAAGTTACCTGACCGGGCAGCACTTTATTGAAAACCTGCGATATACAAAGGACAAAGAAAAATGGCCCTTCCCTTCCTGGAGTTGATAATTTAGTATATTCCAATGCACAAGCCATGACCGGGTCAGACAGACACTGTGCGATGCAGGGTCAAACATGCCATGATTTTAGCCTCACAACGGCTCTTGTGAGATAGGTGGCAGCACCCTTTAACCAATTAGAAACTTGAGCTCAAAACACTAACATACCTGAGATCACTAGGATGGTGAGAGAAGCAGGGCTACGGCCAGTGTTTGAGGAGTTGTGAACTAAATCCCCTCAAAACAAGAAAATGCCTGCCTCCAATTTCAGATAGCTACTCTGGTTTTCTAAGCTGACTTTTGTTAAAATGATTATTTTTTCAAGTTAAAAACACCGTTATTCAGCTTCTTTAATGCCTGTTCATCAAAATAGTCAGCTATGTAGTTGACAATCTTTTTTTCCATCTCTTGAAAAGTAGATCTTCTTCCCGAGACCTCAGTTTATTCCTTCAAACTTTTCCAACCTTTCATGGAATGTCAGGCTTATTTTCATAGTAAAGGCCTTTCACTTACATATTAGATCTTAGAACAGTTTGTGTTTAACCCCCTCGTCTTCTTTTTCACCTTCCCAATTTCCTTTTGTAAAGATGTTTATTTTATGTTATGTGACAGTCTAGTGAAAAATAGTTTTTCTTTGTTCCTCCTGGACAACTAACTTGTGTCTACAAAAAGCAGTTTGTTTTTAAAAGAATACAATGATTTCCAACACGGTTAATTAAATGTATCTTCCTGTAATACAAGCTACAGGTGTGTCCTGCATTCCAGTCCTGTCACAAAACACAAAGATGGCAGACTAATATGGTATAACCAGAGCAAATACCTACTTTCCACACTAACAATTACTCTCTTTATAGTTACAGTAATGACTACTATATTTAGTAAATGAGATATCTAGACATCCTGAAGGCAGTGTATAAAAATGAAGGCATAAGCAAAAAATTGTTTACTTATTAACATGTTATTGGAAGATTCCCTTATACTATTTAGCTTTGTTTTTATGACCATAAGCTATGAGGCAAATCAGTCAATCCAAGGAAAAAACCATATTCAAAAAATGAAGTCAATAAATGAATACACCTAGGAGAAAAGATGTTACGAGTGCTAGACTGGATTCCTTTAATGCATCAAAATGTTATGTTTGAAACAGTTCTTAAGGGGCCAGCAAAACCACAATTTGGCCTCCGTAAAGCCCAGCGCTGTACAGTATGGCTGTCAATTTACAAAAGACAATCATAGAAAAGGAAAAAAACAAAAAGGAAGAAAATGTAAGGCATTTAAAAACAGAAAACAAAAAACCCACACAACATACCTGGCAACATGAGAAAAAGCATCCACAAGGACAGATTCAAATTCTCTAGTGAATTCAGGTCCTTTCCTTTTACTGTTTTGGATGACATCATTCGCTAAGTACAGAAAAGTAAGCTTTCTATTTGATTTGGCTGGGAAAAAAGAAGAGAAGATAATTTAACTTACATCAAGGAAATTCTCAATCCACAATTCTTTTGCCCTCAACTACTTCTGAAAAACATTAAGACAAGCGTTACCTTGAAGTTCACTGCTACATGTCTGAAAATACAATTTAAGGAACTCCTTCAGGGCTCTAGCTAAACAGGCTTGAGAAAACAATTGGGGGGAGAAGATCAACAGGCATGGGCCGTATTCATTTCTGTATTTTAAACAGAGTAAGTCGTTGACAGTAAAAACGAGGGTATGCAAAGACTATTTTTAAAGGATAAAGTCAATATTCTCAAGAAGTTACGCTAAAACTCAGGTTTTCATTTATTCTATTGCAGAGATGAACATTTCTAACTCACTGTTAGTACTCACATACTTAGAATAAAAGACTGAATTAAGTTTCAGCTTTAAAATATTCTTGTAATTTATACCCCTAGAAATGAAATGAAAATGTTTCTGTGAACAATCCAAAAGCCATAGTCAGGGATATCAGCTCTACAATCCAGAGAAACTGCTAGATGCACCAACAGATATTTATCTCAAATACAAATATACATTAATGCTACATTATTACTGAAAATTTACACACAGCTGAAATCTGGATATGCAAAATTATGGCTCCCACGAAAACCATAATTCTTCTCTCTTATACATACTAAATGTAGTACTTCCTGCTACTCTATATGGTATCGTATATTAAACCATAAAACCCTCATACAATATGTCTGAGTTATAGTTGCTTGGGGGAACATTACTGAATTTCCTGGCTTCTGTGCACATAACTTCTCAGCTATAAAGTTACATCACTACCACTTTTGATGCCACTTTTCTTTTAAAAGAAATAAATAAGAACACAATCATAGTTCAAACACAATTACAGTTCAAAGTTTTCTCCAATACAAAAAGTACCTGAAAACTCAAGCAAGACCCACGTCAACCTTTATGTAACTGAATATCTAGTCCTTGCTCTATTGCTCTCAGAAACCACTCTGCCTTGTAAAATGCACACAGCAAGTATCAATTCTGACATAGCAGGCATACGACACAGCATTTTAAAATGTAGCTCGAGGAGAAAATCCAAAGTTAAAAAACAAGATTTTGAAAGCATGTTATAGTTTAGATCAATAACTTAAAAGTGGTCATAAAATTAAATATGGATATCCTGAATTGTCTTAATCTTCTAATAATAAATGAATTTTATAGGACCAACTGATGAGAATATTGAAAACCTTGAGCTATCTTTACCTGTTCTAATTACTGTTCAAAACAGAACAAAAGTTTCAGTAATTACACTGTCCCACTACTTCTACAAAGGTGTAATTACAACAAAAGGTGTCCTTTTTAACAGTCCTTGCTCTAAGACGTTGCAGTAAGTTCAGCTACCACATCTATAATGAAAGTTAGCAGATTCAAAAGTAATGCAGACTGAGGTCACCAACAGGGAATGGGACAGGATGGAGGGCAGGGGCAAATGGTGGCAGAACCCACTGGACAGTGGTGAAGGACACTCCGTGATTTGGTGGAGGGCAGGGTGTGTTAACATATTTTATCTAAGAACTGGGGAACCTATACATAGGAAGTTATTTTAACGTGTAGAATAACTACTACAATTAAAAAAAAAATCTAAAAAGATAAAAAAGTAAAGTCGAACTTCCACAAAGTATATTTCACTAAGTGAAGCCTTATAATACTTTACGTTAAAAACCCAGAATCCATATTATGAGACGTCAATTTGGACATTCAAGATGTGATATTTTTCAGTATTACAAACATGATAGCTAAAAGGCGGGAGAACCGAGGCTTTCACTAGCTACGCCACTTAACCGTCAACATCGTCAAACTCAGCAACGGGCATTATTCAGGATAAAAACCGTCCCTCCACATCAGAACCCTGCCCAGTCAACACAAGCACTGTGTGCCTAAAGGAGATACGTGAACACAGTCGTGACACATGCAACGCACACACCCTCTGCTACCAGTCCCAGGTGGTAAACCCCTTGTTTAGATGTCTTTCCGCAATGACAAGATAGGTTCTTCTACCCCTCCTTTTTTCTCTTTAAAAAATGGTTTTTCTCTCTCCCCTAGTCCTGGTCTCAAACCCAGGCACCTGGACGTTACATGGCCTGCACTTCAGCCACCGAGTCACAGAGCTGTCTCCTCCCGCCCTCCACTTTATGTACACTCCAAACTGGCTGAAAGTGATAGATTGAACAAAGTCTAAATAGCTAGCTGACCAAAAATGCTCCCTTGTTTGGCTGGTTTTGACATCTAAAAAGTAACTTTCTAAGTCTATTTATTTGCATTCATGCCAAAAACGCTGCTAAAAACATTTATTTAAAAGCATTTTATACCAAGCTGCTCCATAAAGGAGGGTAGACGGTCCTCCCAGAACAGAGCCCAAAGGGATGTTAAGATTTCTTGAAAAAAGAGATAAATAAAAAACACATTAGGAATAGCAGTATTTAAGCAAGAAAAAGTAATTTTTAAGTCTTGTGAGTATTTCGAAGGCAATTCAGTCTGTGAACATCTAAGAGAGGGAAATGACTTGACCAGCACCAGGATGTCCACTGTTAAAGACTGCTAAAGACCACATATTCCGCACCCAAGGGACTCGTCAGGGAAACACTAAGGCACAGCATGTATCCTACTTCAGAACAGAGAAGCATTTCAATTCATGAAGAAAGACTATTAGGAAGCTAAGGCTTTGAAGAGTATCTGCTAGGCCTACAATGTCAAATAAAGCAGCCACGTATGTGGCTCTGAACACTTAAACTGTGGCTAGCGAAACTCAGCAACTGAATTTTCAACTGTATTTATTTAAAACTTTAGTTCTTTAGTCACACATCTCAAGTGGCCACCTTGTTGGAGAAAACAGATTTTTTAAAGAATTTCAATCATCACAGAAAGTTGTATCGATTTAGTGCTCTTTTGGAACATGAAAACTATGTCAGAGACCACAACTGAATTCCAAAACTTTTTAACAGTAACAGGCACATCCTAAACACTGTAGTTACAATTAAAGATTCTCCCATAAAACATAATCTAGTGAAAAAGACATAACCTTTAAGAATGAAATAAGGTGTGTCCTGGTGGACTAGTGGTTTGGGTCACCTGACCCTGGCCAAAGCGCAGTACACACGCATCTCAGGGACCCTGGTTTGCATCCCAGGTCAGGAAGAACCAAGATATACAAATAAAATAAATTAAACGCTTCTTCCTCCCCTCTCTTCCTGCCTGCCTGCTGACCTTCAATCCTACCTGCACCTTTCCTTTAAAAGAAAGAAAAGAAAAGCTACATATGTATGAGATTGATGCGAGGGATTAATTCTAACAAATGCAAGCACAATGAGTTTGGTTGGAGTCAGATGATCACCTTCACTTAAAAGTTCAGGCTTCTGAGAGTGCTGGGCTCACACCTCAGCTGTATACCCCTAAACAAAGCACTTAATCTGTCATGACTTTATCTTCTCATCTATAAAACTGGGTAACAATACTGATGTTTATAACAAAAGGTTCCAATATGAGATTAAAGGAACTTCATCCATGAATGTCCTCTCTAAATTATATTCTAACGCAAATATATGAGAAGGTAAGATAGAGAATCAAGAGGGCTTCATAAAAAAAAGTGACAACTGAGATGGACTTTGACCTGTCTCTAAGACCCCACCAGACAGGATCCTGTAAAGATGATTCTTTCTTTTTTCACATCTCAGATGTAATGTTTGAATGGCACAGTGGGATACATGAAGGAAGCTTGGAAGCCCCTGGCTCTATCTCTCCCAACGGCTCAGAGGGCTGAAAAGGACCCCTATCTCAGTACACAGCACATGATAGTTGGGGGTCTCTGCCAGAGTGTTAGAATTTGGTCTCTAGAAAGAATCCTGGACGTTGGTGTCTGCCAGCCTGATGTAGTCTGAACCTCACCAGTTCTGAGAACTTGGAAAATACCACTAGGTCACTTCGGTTTCCTCATCTGTAAAATAGATTGTCATCCCCACCTCAGAGATAGTACAACACACATGTAAAGTTATTTCCTGTGCTGTAAAGGTTCTACCACATATAGGTTGTCCAAAATAGCCCTATGCTTCATTTCCTGAGCTTACTGTTATGGAACTCAGTGGGTATCAGATCGCTGTGTAGGTGCCCATCTTTCCCCGACAGACTATAAGCAAGTTGAAGGCAGACACTCTACCAAATAATGTGTCATCTCTAACCCCATCTCACTGATTCACAGAATGCCTGCACTGCCGGACCCCAGGCTGAACACTCATTTGAATTATCCTGTTTATATGAGTTGTTTCAGGCTCAGTTTTTCCTGATCTGCAAAGATCCTACTTCCTGGGACACTGAGAATTTTAGAAAGTGAAGCCTAAGATATCAGTACAACACCGGGCATACAATAAAAGCAGAGTAAGTGTCAGTAATCACCATCTCCATTTTCTACATAAGGAAAATGAGGGGGAGAGGTTAAGCTGTGGGGTCAGTAAATGGCAAAATTGGCTTAAATTCCAGGCAGTTGGCCTCTAGAGCCAGCATGCTAAATGTCCAGTGCCTGGCCACTAGCAGGCTGTGCTCAACGAACAGGTCATATCCTGGGCAGGGCAGCAGAGTCAATGAAAGGTGTGTGCAAAGAGGAGCCCAAGAGGCCAAGTGTAGGTGGTGTGGCTGCACAATGGCTCTAAAACTGTTATGGGTTAAGGGTACCCCTCTGACAGGGCTGTTCTGAGTACGGAGTGTAAATGTCTCAGCATAGTGACAGGCACAGAATACAGGCACTGCAAGTGGCAGTCATCCTTGCCCTGGTTTTACAGACCAGAACTGAGACTTGCAAGATGACAACATCACCCAGTGTCACTCAGCTAGTAAGTGGCTGGGCCAGGCCTTTATCGAGACAGTCTTACTCCAGGGACTGACTGGCTCTTACCACAAATCCTTAGCAAAGGACCTGGCACACAACAGACTGCGGTCAGTACCCAGAACAAGGCGTTGCATGCGATCATATAATAATGGCCACAAGAGTCAGGAGGAATCCAGGGAGGCGGCTGGGTGAACAGGAGTCTGTGCACCGGAGCCCTGGCCCGTGGAACCTCCAGAAGCAGGATCGTCCCGGGCGATCCTCAGTTTCCTTCTCAGAGAAATGGGGATCACACTGTCTCCCACCTCAGAAGCACAATCAGAGGCCCGGGCCTGCAAAGCAAGACTCGTTAAGAAGTTAGAGAGGCCTCGGAAGTGGGTGGGGGAGAGGACAACTCGGGGCCGGCCCAAGAGGGTGGAGAGACGTGTTTACCTTTGCGAAGCTCGCGGTGCCACACGGAGACGATGGGTCCCGCGTGCTTACGGTGATGGATGAGCCAGAGGGACAGGGTCTGCACGCTCTGCTGAGAGTTGCTCAGCTCCGAGAGCTTCTTCTCCAGCGCCGACTCAGAGAAGGAGGACATGGTGGCGGCGGCGGGGCCCGGCAGGGAGCAGCCTGGGCCGCCCAGTGCGGCGGGAGGAGGACGGCACCAGGCCCGGGCCTCACCAGACCGCCGGCGGGACTCCTTACGGACTGTCAGACAGCCGGGGGGCACGGAGGGGGAGGGGATGGGTCTCCGCAGTAACAGCCGCCCGCGCCGCCGCCACAAGATGGCCACCGACCTCTCACCCCGCGCGAGAGCGAGGTCAAAGGGCAAGGGCCGGAGTTGCTGGGCGCAAGGAGGTATCAGACCTGTAGAAAAACGCTCCTCCAGGGCCAGATGCCTCTCTGGCCCTCGCTTAGGGCACTTTTAAAGGAACAGAGTGGAAAAGGAGAACGGTTCGGCGGCCACCGGAAAGCGCTTTCACCGCTCGCGCCCCCACGCCGGCGCAGTAAGTCTCACGGGAACCTTTTTCTCCCGCTCCCGCAGAACCTTTTTGGCACGGCACGGCGCGCTCGTTAGTTCGTCACTTCCGGCGGGGCGGAGGAGGCGGGAGAGTGAGGGAAAGACTGGAAGACGAGGTAAGGGTACAGTGGCGGGAATAAGAAGGAACCCGGCAACTGCTAGCCCTTCGAGGGGGAGTCCTAGGGGCCACTGAGACCGAGAGATCGTCCCCTGGAAATGGGAGGGGGGCTTCGTCCCTCACCTGCAGGCCTCAGGCCGCATTCTCCCGCCATACTCGTGCTGTTAGCTGTCTGCCCCCGAAAAAGCTTTTTGGTTCCGCCGTCACCCACGTGCATTTTCATGCCCCCACCCGGTACTGCTTGCAAAGCTGTTTTCAAAAGTGACGCTCCCCTTCTCACCTGGTGGACTTCCAACAGCTTCCAGGGCCACCCTTTAAAGTCCAGTTCTGATGTTTGTTCTGCGACAGCACCGCCGTGAAGCCACACCTTTGTGCTCTGAGCTCGTGACTCGTTGCTTCTTTCCTTCCGACACCTGCACGCTGCCCTTGCACTCTGCAGCCCCTGCTGACTGTTTCTCAACTTTCTGTATTAAGTTAACTTTGGAAGGAGGGGGAGCAGGGAGAGAAACTACACTCAGTGCGTCTTTTGACCTATAAGAAACACTCGAGACTGATCCCGTATCTGTTTTTCAGAGTTTTAAATTCCACTTGTCAAGCCAACAGGAAAAAAGTTTGACCTTCTAGTATGGGAGTGGCAGTAGGGAGTTAAGTTGTTGTAGAAGTAAAGAGCATTTAAAAGTTTCCGGCTGATCATGGAACTTCCCAGCAATGGGCTGACTGCTTTTAGGAGACATTCTTCTAGTTGCCTGTTTTTGCTCTTACCTCATGGGATTGAAGTTTTGTGCCTAGATGCTTAACCCTCCTCAAGACGAGCATCTGAGTCAGATAATATCCTGAGCATTACTGTGGGCTGGATACTGTGCTTTCACATAGTAACTCATTTAATCCTCACAACAAAGCTATAAAATAGGTATGTTATTCCCATTTGGCAAACGAAGAAACAGACTCCAAGAGAGATTAAGTGACCTACCAAAGACCACATAACTGAGATTAGAGGGAAGGGATTGTATTTTAGCCATCTCCTTTACCCCAGCACCTGATTCATAGCTGCTTGAGTGAATTGATGTAAAAGAGATGAATACCCTATAATTATGTCAATAACTAGTCATCTGATTATAACCTAGGACTTTTTGGAGTTCAGCTCTAGACCATTTTCCTCTGTGAAGTCATACTGTCATCTACTAGAATCTTTTGTACCAAGTCACTGTGTGTTAAGCACATTACATACATTCCGTTATTAAATCCTTACAATACTATGAGGGTGGGATTATGATCACTTTGATAGATGAGTAAAATAAAATAAAACATGGAGAATAACCTGTTCAGGGTTTCTAGGACATAAGTAGAGAATGACAGCCAGCAGTCAAATCAAAGTTACCTGACATCTGATCCCGAATTCTTTACTTCTGAGCCATTTGTTCATTTATAAATCAAATAACATTTGAGTATCTGTCTGAAGCAGTAGTCTAAGCAAACAGAATTTATGTCCTGGGAAATTTGCCTTCTATAGGAAAAGATAGATAAACATGCAAAAATGAGTCAAGAAAATAAGTGCCCTGAATAAAAATCAAGGCAAACTAGTATGAGGAATGTATGAGTGGGCAGAGAGGAGTCATATATATGTTAATCAGAGAAGACCTCACTTACACAGTGGCATTTGATCAGAACCTTAACAGAATTGAGAAGACAGTTGTGAAGTACTCTTCCAGGTAGAGGGGAAACCATGTGCAAAGTTCTGAAATTAGACCATTTTTGAGGAACAGTAAGGAAGAAGTGACATGAGCCAGAAGGCTGGTAAAGAACTCAGAAAAGTAGCAAGGGAACACATCACTGGGGACTTACGGGCATTAGTGAGGACTTTAAATGTTACTCTGAATGAAATGAGGATCCTTTGGATAGTTTTGAGCTAAGGAGGAACATTGTGGCTAAACAGAATAGAGAGAATAGACTGCAAAGGTGGAAGCAGACTGTTGTAATGACCCAGGTGAAAGGGTGACTTAAGTCAGGTTGGAAGTGGTGAGAAAGGGTTAGATTCTGGGGACATTTTAGAGCAAACTAACAGGATTTGCTAAGAGATTAAATAGAGGTTAAAAAAAAGAAAAACAAATACTTATATAACCCCATGGATTTTAGTCTAAGGGGTCATAAGAATGGAACAACCCTAAGAATGGAGTTTCTATTTACTGAATTGCAGAAATTGATGATTTGGGGGAGTAGAAGCAGGAGTTTAGATTAGTACATGTCCAACTGGAAATACCTATCCAACTATAGATGTCTCATAGGCAATTAGGTTTAGTTCAAGAGAGAGAGATTTGGGCCAGAAATATAAACATTGGAGTCATGAGGGGAAATAGGTTTAGAAAGAAAATAGACCCTAGTGATTGATCCTAGAACAGTTCAACATTTTGAAGTGTAATTGATATGGATATAATCATATGATTTTTTTTCTTTATCCTGTTATCAATATTACACTTGTTTTCAAATATTGAGCCAGTCTGACCTCTTTGGAATCAACCCTGCTTTGTCATGGTGTATAATTCTTTTTACATACTACTAAATTATATTCAGTGATATTTAGTTGAGGATCTTTGCATCTGTATTCATGAGAGAAATTAGTCTATTGTTTATTTCCATATTGTCCGGTTTTGGTATCAAAATACTAGCTTTATAAAATGGATTGAAAAGTTTCCCCTCTTTTTCTAGAAGTTGTGTCTAATTGGTATTAATTCTTTAAATGGTTGGTAGAAAACCTCAGTGAAACCATCTGGGCCTGGCAATTTCTCTTTTATTTGTGGGGGAAGGGAGAGGTTTGGGGAGGAGTTTTTAAATATTATAAAGCTATTCAAATGATCTGTTTCATATTATGGGCGTTGTGGTAGTTGGTGTCTTTTGAGGAATTTGCCATTTCATCTAAGTTGTCAAGTTTATATGTATAGTTATTTGTGGTGTTCCTGTATTATCCTTTGCTGGTGTCTAATGCTATTTTGTTTCATTACTGAAATTGGTAATCTCTCTCCCCTCCCCCATCAGACTTGCTAAAAGTTTGTCCATTTTATTGATATATTCAAAGAACCAGTTCTTTGTTTCGTTGAGTTTTCTCTATTTTCTGTTTTCAATTTCATTGATTTCATCTCTAATATTTATTATTTTCTTCCTTGTGCTTGCTTTGGATTTATTTTGCTAATTTTTTTCCAGACTGTTGAGATGGGAGCTTGGTTTTGGTTTTGTTTTGTTTTGTTTTCAGTTAAGGAAAGGTGCAGGCAGGCAGGCAGGAAAAGAAAGGGAGAAACATCTTTAATTTCTTTTTATTTAGTTGTTCATGCTGGTTGTTTCCCCCTGGACCCAGGACTTGAACCCAGGGGTGTGTGGCCTGTGCTCCTTTGGAGATGATTGACCAAACCATTACTCCACCAGGGTGTGCCTAGATGGGATTTTTGATTATTGATTTGTGACTATTCCCATTTTCTAATATATGTATTAGTACTATACATTTCCCTCTCAGCATGGCTGTAACAGTGTCCCATAAATTTTTATACATTTTATTTTCATTTTCATTCATTCCATGTTTGTTTCAATTTCCCTTGAGAGTTTTCTTTTTGAAACATGGATGATTCATAACTGTTTAGTTTCCAGGTATTCGGAGATTTTCCTATTAACTCTCTGTTGGTGATTTCTAGTTTGACTTCTTTGTGGTTGAGGAACACACTTCCTATGATTTCAGTTCTTTTAAATGTGCTGACGTTTGTGGTAGGACCCAGGAAAAATAATACAGTGTAGCAATTATTTGCATTGCATTTACATTGTATTAGTATACACATAATATACTAATGCAAAATATAGGTAAGTGGTCTAGAGATGATTTAAAATATACCAGAGTATGTGCATAGGTTATATGCAAATGATAAGCCATTTATACAGTGGACTTGAGGGTGCTCAGATTGTGTTCTGTCTGGGAGTCCTGGAACCAATACCCCCCACAGAAACTGAGGGACAACGTTGTGCCATTATAGATCAGAATGTTCTATAAGTATCACTTAGGTCCTGTCCGTTGATGGTGTTGTTGGTTCTTCTATTGTACTTGCTGATTTTCTGTCTGGTTGTCTTATCAGTTGTTCCGAGAGGAATGTTGACATCACCACCTACCCGTGTTTACATCACACATTTTGTGGCTTTGTTGTTTTGTATGTACACATTTAGGATTGCTATGTCTTTATGATACATTTACCCCAGAAGCATTATATAATGGCCCTCTTTGTCTCTAGTAATTTTCTTTGCTCTTAAGTCTACTTTATCTGATATTAATATAGCCACTCTTGCATTTCTTTGATTAATGTTTGTGTGATAATATTTTTCCATCCTTTTACTTTCAACCTGCTTTTATTATTATCTGTAAAGTGAATTTCTTAAAGACAGTTTATAGCTAGGTCGTATTTTTTAATCCACTCTTAATCCATTCTGCTTTTCACTGGTGTCTTTAGACCTTTTATGTTAGATATCTAACTTTAATTATGGGTATATCAGAGCTTAAGTCTGCCATTTTATTTTCTGTTCTGTTTTTTTGTTCCTCTTTTCTTTTTCCAAACTTCGTATGGGTTACTTGAACATATTTTAGAATTATGTTTGATTTATCTATAGTGTTTCTGAGTATTTCTTTGTGTAGCCAATTTCGTGAGTCTTCTAGATGTTATGTGTGTGCAGTTTTCCCAGTTCTAGTGAAATTCTTTGTCTCTGCCCTCTCCTTCTTATAGCTGTGTTGGTGTTTCTTTTCTGTAACTTTGGAACCACATCAGAGTGCTGCAGCATTTACCTCAACTCTCAGACGAAATTTAGGAAACTCAAAAAAGAAAAACCTATCGTACTCATACACAGTTTTGTTGAGCATGTTTTCTTCTTCCTTGCTAGTCCAAGAGTCTTCTTTCTAACATTTCCTTTCTGTTTGAAGAATTTCTAATACCCATTATCTTAGAGTAGGCCTGCTAGTGACATATTTGCTTAGTTTCACATCATCTGAGAATGTCTTGATTTCCACTTCATTTCTGATGAATTTTTTGCTGGTTACAGATTTCTGTGTTGACAAGATTTTTATTTTCAGTATCTGAAAATTATATGCTACTTCCTTAGGACCCACATGGTTTCTGATAAGAAATTGCTGTCGTTAGAAACAATTTTTTCCCTTTGTAGTTGTTATTTTTTTTCCTCTCCCTCTCCCCCATCTTCCCCCCTCCCTCTCCGCTTCATTGACATATATTGACATGTAACATTGTCTAAGGTATATGTGATATTTTGCTGTACATAGATATTATGAAATGATTATCACAATAAAGTTACTTAACACGTCCATCAATTCACATAGTAACCCCTTGCTGCATGTGTGGTGCGGACATTTAAGCTCTCTCTTAGCAACTTTCGAGGATATAATACAGTATTTTAACTGTAGTTATGCTGTAGAGTAGACCCTTTATTCATCATCTGACTGGAAGTTTGTACCCTTTGCCCAGCATGTCCGTCTTCCCCACACCCCAGGTCTTGACAGCCACCATTCTGCTGTTTTGTGAGCCCCTCGTTTGGCCTTCTCTGCCATCACCTCTGAGGGGTCGTTGGGGACCTCACTCCAGCTTTGTGGAAGCCTGTGCTCCTTAGTCAGCCAGTGCTGTGTGGGCGGGGAAAGGTCACAGTTTCTTCCGTCCTGTTTGGCTGGAGTGGAACAGTTGTCAGAAAGGTTTTGTTCTGCCAGGCTGCCCTTTCCAGGTCCTTTGGCCAGAGAGCAGCCTTGTGTCGGGGTTTTCTGCAACTGCACTGCTCAGTGGTTCCAGGTTGCCAGTTTCTTCAGCTACGAGTTCTGGATCAGTGATACAAAAAGGAAAACAGGGAACATTGCTGCCTTGTGCGTGTCCTGAGGCCCCTTGCCTTTTGCTTTCTTCTTCTCACCTTTCAGCGCTTTATGTTTGCTCTATATATACTGTGTAGGGCTGTTACTGGAGGGAATAGGGGAATGTAGATCTATTCCGCTTCCCAGAAGTAGCAGTCCTGCTTGTATGGGTTTGTCTCATTTATACAAATATTTCTTTATAAATAACTGTTTATACACATATCAGTCCCCTGGAGAGCTTACTCCAGTTTTTGTTACCAAGGCATGAATGTGTGTATTTGTGCATGTGCTGGGAGAGGGGTACAGGGGTAGCACGTGTATTTTGCTATATGCCCTTTTTAAGTTACGAACCACTTCTCTAGAATATATTGCCACCAGAGAACTTCTTGTGTAGTCGAGAGGACAGGCACCTAGCATTAGTGTAGTTTTACATCAGTTTTACAGAGGACAGCTACAGGCAAAGCACCAAGTACTGAACGACCTAGAGTTGTTTCTTGATTCCTTCCCTTCACTTTCTGTCTTGTGCACTTAACGTCCTGCAGTGCATGACCTCGCACGGCTGGACCCTCGGGTTAACTTGGTCTCTTCCTTCCCTCATGAAGAGCTTGGCGCACAGCATAAGCTAAGGAAGCATTTCTAGATGGAAGGATAATAGGAAGCAACAACACTTCGGCGTGCGCTGGAGCTTTGATGGTCCTCCAGCTGCTCTCACTCCTGTATCAAACCGTGAGTGGGAGCTGCTCGGCAGGCATGATACCAGATGCTGGTGAGGCCACGTGTAAAAAGCTGCAGCACTGAAAAAGCGTGTCATTGACAGACAGCAAAATCAGTCATTTTAACCCAGGACAGAAGTCCCCTCGTACAATGAACACAACTGCCAGATGGATATTAAGTGCCCCTTTACTCTCCTGACTCCCAGAAGAACAGAGTGTGTAGAGTGTACGCTGTGCAGGATTCCCACAGCTGACTGCTCATTGGGCTGACTTTGTGAACTTTTGAAATAGATTCCTTCCCCCGCCCCGCTACCCTGTATAGATTCGGATTCCGTAGATACAGTGTGGGGCCCAGGAATCTGTTGCTCCTCCTTGATTCCCGTGAACAGCCAGATTAGGAAGGTCTGGTGGAGTGGAAAGCATGCACACCGCCAGCCAGACTGAGATGAATTCCAGCTCTGACACTGCTTGCTGTGTGACCTTGGGCATCCCGTAGGCTCTCTAAACCCTGCATTACTCAGCTTGTGGATAAGGAGCTTATGTACATAAAAAGCCTGGCATGTTGCCTAGCATTTTGTAGATTTTATCCAGCAAATGTTAATTCTCTTCCTTCTGTTCAAAACCTTTGCATTGGTAATTCTTATGTCTAAACACCTGTCTCTGGGCTCTAAACCCAGTCTTCCTAGCCACATGCTGGTTATTTAGTTAGAGGTGTTGGAGATTGTCTTACCCACTACATTTATTTTATGTTAAACTGAAATTCATGGAAATCACAGTCAGGTGCTATAAGAGCTGGCACTAGAACTCAGTCAGATCCCTGTTTTCACCCATTTTGTCCGTCCTGGAAGCAGCCTAAAAGGTAGCTGGTGTACAGTCAGATCTAAAACTATGACTGTCCCGAGAATGAATCTAGCAAGATTGTCCCATCACAGGTGAGATAAGCACCCTCTAGGAATAGCTCACCCTAAAGAACAACTTACCCAGAATCTAGTTCAAACAGAGCTGATTATCAAAGCTCTTCCAAGTTGAGAACCAGACCTTGGACTACAGTATTGATTCAGCAAGCATTTTTGAACACCTGCTCTGTGCCAGAAGCAATAAACAAATCTGTCAAATATCACTGCCCTCACAGAGTCTATGTTCTATGAGGGGAGAGAGACAACAAACAAGTAGGTAGGTGGATAATTGAGCGTGATGGAGGTGCTAAGTGATATGGAGGGAAATGTAAAGGGAGAGAAAGAAGATAAAGAGGGCCATGTGGGGAGGAGTGAGGATGGGGTGTAGTTTCAAATGGGGGTGATCAGAGAAGGCCTCATTCAGAATTCACATTTGAGCACAGCCCTGGAAGAGGTGAGAGAGCAAGTCATGAAGCTCTGTGACAGAACTGCAAATACAAACAAAGACCCTAAGCCAGTAATCTCATAGGAATGTCCACCCTCTGTGGGCGTGACTTACTTGCCATGATGCTACTTTGGCCTCAGTCTTGTCTGATATTTGTTTTGTGCTACCGCTTTCCCCTTTCTGATCTTACCTTGACAGCTGTCTGACTTTCAGCAGCCTCCCCACACAGCCCCAAATGTGTGGTTCCTTCATCCCAACACAAATCCTTCTCCCTCCACAAACCTTCTATTCTTTTTTTATCCAAATTCCTTTCACAGTGTTTTCCCCTCCCCTTTTCACTTTTTGACTGTATGATACACTAAGAACCTTGTGATCTACTATTTTATCCTTTAAATATGTGGAAAGTAGTACGCTTGTAGGCGCACCCTGATAGAGCAGCAGTTAGGTCCATCGCCTCCGAAGGAGCAAGCCATATACCCCTGGGTTCGAGTCCTGGGCCCCAGGGCAAAATAACCAGTGTGAACAACAAAATAAAAATGAAGATTCTGCCTGCCTGCCTGCTTGCCTGCCTTCTCGCCTTGATTCCTACCTGCACTTTTCCTTTAAAAAAATGAAGTATCACTCTTCATCCTGTACAGACTATCCCATTTATCCTTAACACCTGTACTCCATTCCCTGGAATCTTATATAACCCACCCCTGTGACAAGGCAGAAAGAGAAGGGGAAAGAGGAAAAGGCAGCCAAGGATCATAGGTTCACTCAGGTGCTCCGATTCCACGTCTCTTCATCTAGCTCTTGCATTACTGCTTCCCACGACCACAGAAGGGATACATGGAAGTTGGAAAGGTTCAGATGGCCATGAGCAGTCAAGAACTGGTTATTCAGGCTTATGTTTATTCAGTTACTGTCTTTCAGAGTTGAACTCTGGGTGGTTTTCTTCACTCACCCAGATACTCATTCTGAGTGTTTCATCCCAGTATCGCTCTCTGGGCCAGAAGACCCCCACTGTTGTCAGTTATATGAACAGTAAGTTTTGCAGCACCACTGTCTGTAATCAGGGTTGCCTTTTATAGGCGTAGAATCGTTGGCTCCTAAGGCTCTAAATCTCTAAACAATCCCTTCTGTAATTGACATATTGTCACACAAGTGTGATTTCATGGCCATCCCATAAAGCTATATGATTGTCTTTTATAGTCAAGTCAAAGTAGCAATTTGTTATACTGTCTGCCTTACATGGAAAACTGGCTTATATGTTTCTGAGCCTATGATCCATTCTTTTAAAGATCTCTGATTGTAGTTAAATCTCCTTTTGTATAGTATTCCTTTGAAAGGATAAACCAGTTTCCATTTACTATAGGTGGACATTTGAGTGGTTCGTGTGGGGCAGCTGTGGATATTGTATTCCAGATCTCATCTTCCGGTGAATTTATATCTGCATTTCTGTTGGAGGCTATGTGTGTGTGTGTATACGTATACATATATATATACAGTTGTGTATGGAGTTACTAGGTGATAAATCATACATGTGTTCACCTTTAAAATAATGGATACTGCCAACGAGTTTTCCAAAGTAGTTGTACCAGTGTACACTCCAAGCAGCACTAAATGAGAGTTCTAGTTGCTTAATATCCTTGCAATACCTAGTATTTTCTCTTTTTCCCTCCTTTTTTTTTTTTTTTTTTTTTTGGTTTGGCCCTCCTGGTTGGTGTGTAATAGAGTTTTATTGTGGTATTAAATTATATTTTCCTAGTGACATTGAATATCTTTTAATGTGTTTGTCAGCCATTTGGATATCCTTTCTTGTAATGTGTCTATTCCAGTCCTTTTCCCTGTTTCTTTGGGTTGTCTTTTTCTTAATGAAAAATTCTTTTTACAGCATAGAGATGAGTGTTTTATCAGATGTATATGAAATAATTTTTCCTCTTACGGGTTGTCTGTTTTACTCTCAGTAGTGTCTTTCAGTGAACAGAAGTTCTTAGTTTTAATGTAATGCAATTTATCAAATCTTGCTTATGGTTAGTCCTTTTCTGGGTCCTTTTTAAGAAATCTTTGTCTACTTCCAGATCCCAGAAATGTTCTGTTTTCTTCAGAGTGCTCCTCATTCGTGGCCAGATGACCTTCTAGGTTCTAGGAATGAATTGTCGAGTCTAAAGTGGGTAAGACAGACAAATACATAAATAATACCAAATGCTGAATACTGTAATAGCAGTACAAACAGTGGTCGGAGGAAGGAGGCAAGTGTGAAACAGCACCACCTGTCTGGGTCACTGCACACTTTGTACTTGGACGTAGTTACAGCTACAGTTCCAGGTATAACAGTGAGAGATGATGGCGAAGAGACAGGCAGGGCCTGGAGGTGAAGGGCCTGGCATGCACTGTGAATAGGTGCCTGGACCTAATTCCAGTGTGAGTGTGTGTGTGTGGAAGCTTCGCTGCACCAATGAGTAGTTCTCGGATACCAGCAGGGTGTCTGAGATTCCATTAAGTTCTGACACTATCTACCTGGAGATAGAGCCAGATTGCGTAGGTGAACAGCTCATTCTCTCAAGACCGCCCTCCACTTCAGGTGCTAGTAGAGGAGAATCGATGAAACTTAGGGAATGGTAGAATTACGAGGAAGATGAAAAACCAGAGTGGTGCTCCCTGGTAGGGTCGTGGGGTGGTCTACGGCCTCCCACCAGCACAGTCCACATATATCCCAAAGACCTGGGGTCGTGTCCCAGGGGGCGAGAACCAGGTTGAACAACTAATAAAAATAAATAAAAAAGCTTTTTCCTCCTCCCTCTTCCTGCCTGCTTGGCTATTCGCCTGCTCCTTTCTTTAAAAAAAAAAAAAAAGAAAAGAAAAGAAAAAGAGCAGAGTCTGAGGTTTCTGGCTCAAGTGAGAACTGTAAATCACAAAGGGAATACAGGAAAGAGTAATGGGTTCTGCTTTGGATATAATTGTGTGTTCCCACTTCATTAGCTCTGCTGCAGGTTTTGTCATAGAATCTTAGGACACAGCTCAGGAGAGCCCAGGTTATCTCCTTGAGATGGTGAGTAAGAGCGATTCAGAGCCTGAGGCCATAGACCTCACCACAGCATTAACCAGAGACCCTCCAGTTGCATGTTTGTTTTTCATCCTGGGATTCAGCCTAAACATTTTATTTGGAGAGCTTTGAATGCTCCCGTGGGGCGGGGGGTTAATTCATCTTCCCATTTTGATTTCTGTTTTGACTATTTAAATGACATCCTTTCTTAAGTATCTCCCTCCAGTGGGGTGGATGACGGTGCCCTCTCTGAATCCTTTCATATTGTTCCTGACTCTGACAGGTGAATATAGTGACAGGCTACGTATAGTGCTTGCGCCATAGGCCTTTATCCACAGTCAGTAGATGCTATTCTGCTATCTCCTAGTACCCATTGTTGCAAATGAGAAGGCCAGAGCCAGTCTCTTTTTCTCTTTTAAGTCATTTGTTTTCCTCCTGAAAGTATACATGATTTTTATCTTTAGTGTTCAGAAATTTTACCAAAATGTGACTAGGTGTGTATTCTTCAGTTTTTTCAGTCTCCAGTTAAATCTTTCTGCTGCTCAGGGAAATGTTTCAGTTATTTATTTGTTTTAGCAACTCCATCTGTTCCTTTTTCTCATTCCAGAATTCCCAGCTATTTACACATTGGTACTCCCAGATCTGCCTCCAAGACTTATGATTTCCATCTCTTTGTCTTCCTACTCAGAGTTTTGAGATTGCTCTACTTGATCCACTAATTGGATCTCAGCAATTAACTATCTTCTCTCTTTTTTTTAATTGCATCTATTGAGATTTTTTTTGTGCAGAAAATCATGTTTTTAAAATTCCAAGGAATAACTTTTGTCATGTAACTTAACTTTGTTATTGATCTTATTATTTTTCTTGCCCATTTCCCTTAGTAGTTCTGTGAGTCTTAAGATTTACCATGTCAAGGGGTGCTCAGTTTTGTTACCTGTCTGCTGAATCCCATTAATGGTCATCTTCCTTTTCTTCTATTGCTCCAACTTCCAGTACCCCAGGCAGAGGATGGCACAGCAGCCTCTAGGCTATGTCAGTGTGAGATCCAGTGTGCCAGAGAGGCATCTGTCGTCCCTGGCCAGGCTTTCACGCCTGGCGTGTCCCCAGTCTGAGATTGGGAAGATTTTAGCTTCTTCCCTTCCCTGGCTTTTTGGGGACTTCTTGAGAATCCAGGAGATAGCCCCCAAGAAGACTCACAGAGACCAGCACTGCCTTTCTAGGAGGCATTGATGGCGCTCTGTGGACTAGACTCACAGGGTAGCAGAGCCTGATCATCACCTTCTTGTGACCCAGGGGGAACATTTGACACCAGCCGTCTCTCTGGACTGAGCAGACCTTGCCCACACACACCAGGCACCGTTTGCCTCCCAGTCCTGTAGTCACTGGGCTCCAGGAGCATTCATTGGATTGAGGACAGGGAAAGGCAGCAGATACGCTTTCTCATCCTCGTTTGTTCAGAAGTTCCCAGCAAGTAGAGCAGGGGTGGGGTCGGCCTGGGGGGGCGAGACACAACCAGACTAGATGTTCTGTAAGCCTCCACCCAGTGCCAGTGTTTTACAATCAGAGCGTTGGCCTCACTTTCATGTCTTCCCAGCATGCTCTGCTTGCCCAAAGGGAGTATTTGAGACTTATTTTTCTCCTCAAGCCCTCTGCTTACCTCCCTTCTTGTTCACTGTCAGCCTTGACTCTGAATTTCTCCTAATAGAGAAAAGAGAGACTCTTGTATTAAGTTACTCAGCTTCTTCTTTTACCTGTAAACCTATCCCTCTCCCTGCCTGCCTGCCTGCCTGTCATACATCCATCCTGCTTGAATCTCACTTTTCCCATGGCTTCTGATGGTGCGTGCTCCTGGTTGTCCCATCTCTCTGGCCTCCCTGTTTCATTTGTTTTGCTTTTACTCTCACTCAGCTCTGATCCTTCTCTCACATTTCTGCCTGCCAGGGGATCTTTTCAACAATAAAGTTTATTGTGTCATCCCCTGCTTAATGCCTCTTCATGACAAGAATTGACAAAGCTAATTCATAGTTCTAGAAGTCAGAATAGAGGTCGGTTACCTCTGGGCAGAGGAAATAGAAATAGATTGCAGAAGGGAACCTTCCTGGGTGCTGAAAATATTTTACATCTTACCTTGGGTAATGGTTGCATGAGTCTACATACATTCAGATTCACTGATGTCTATGTTAAGGCTTGTGTGTTTTACTATATGTACGTAATGCCTCAGGTTAAAAAGACCAAAACCTTCAGTGGCTCTCTGTCGCAACCACAGTGAATCCAACCTCCTTGATTCCTAGTCATCCCTCCCTCAAGTCTTGACTCAAGTATCTCCTTCCTGTGAAACCATCCTGGCTTTCCCAGGGTTTTGACATACAGAGGCCTTCCACATTCATTTGGGGCCATAAGCCTAGGCCTATCCGGTTCCAAGCAGTCTGTGCTGTCCCTGCTTCCCTCATGAGCCTGGGGCCTCACTGAGAACAGGACCACTTCTTTCTACCACTCCCTTAGTGCCTGGTGCAGTGACGGGCACGTAGGGCCCCAGTAAAAGTGTTGAATGAACTCAAGTTCATTTTATATGTGCTTTGAGCTTGACCTACTTTACTGAAAAGTCTCCCTCCTCCAGCCTGCAGGATGTTTCCTGGGTGAGAGGAAGACTACTGTATAATGGCAGTTTTTGACACTCCTGAAGAGGCCTTTGGCGCCCTACGTCCGGTCTGTGTTCAGCTCACAAAGACCCAGACCGTGGAGAACGTGGAGCATCTGCAGGCACGATTACAAGCCGTGAGTGACACTGCCCTGCAGGAACTTCAGCAGTACATCCTCTTCCCTTTGCGGTTTACCCTGAAAATCCCAGGTCCCAAAAGAGAACGTTTGATCCAGAGGGTGGTGGAATGCCTCACCTTTGTCCTCTCTTTAACGTGTGTGAAGGAACAAGAGCTTCTCCAGGAACTCTTCTCCGAGCTCTCTGCTTGTCTGTATTCACCCAACTCCCAGAAACCCGCTGCTGTGTCAGAGGAGTTGAAACTGGCTGTGATCCAGGGCCTCAGCACACTGATGCACTCAGCTTATGGGGACATCATTCTGACTCTTTATGAACCCTCCATTCTGCCTCGCTTAGGATTTGCTGTTTCTTTACTGTTAGACCTAGCAGAACAGGAGAAATCAAAGCAAATTAAAATTGCTGCCTTAAAATGTTTACAGGTTCTGCTCTTTCAGTGTGACTGCCAAGACCATCCAAGGTGCTTGGATGAGCTAGAGCAAAAGCAGCTGGGGGATTTGTTTGCTTCTTTTTTACCTGGAATCTCAACCACGCTGACCAGGGTTATCACAGGCGACTTTAAACAAGGGCACAGCATCGTCGTTTCTTCCCTAAACATCTTCTACAAGACACTGAGCTTCATTATGGCAGATGAACAGCTCAGAAGAATCTCAAAGGTCCAGACAAAGCCCATGGTGGAGCACAGAGTGGCAGAGCTGATGGTTCATAGGGAAGCAGATTGGGTAAAAAGTACTGGAGACAAGCTGACTATCCTTATTAAAAAGATAATTGAGTGTGTTTCAGTTCACCCACACTGGAAGGTGAGGCTAGAACTGATAGAATTTGTCGAGGCCCTTCTTTTGAAGTGCAGTCAATCTCTGGTTGAATCTGCTGGTTCTCTTATGAAGGCTTTGGTGGGTCTCGTCAATGATGAGAGTCCTGAAGTCCAAGGCCAGTGCAATAAAGTCCTGAGACATTTTGCTGATCAGAAAGTAGTGGTGGACAATAGAGCCTTTGCTGACATCTTATCAGAAAACCTCCATTCCCTTGCCACGTCTCTTCCCCGCCTAATGAACTCCCAAGATGATCAGGGCAAGTTCTCTACTCTCTCCTTGTTACTTGGTTATGTGAAACTCTTGGGCCCAAAGGTGAACTTTGTCCTCAACTCTGTGGCCCATCTACAGCGCCTTTCCAAAGCACTTGTCCAAGTGCTTGAGTTAGATGTGACTGACATCAAAGTTATTGAAGAGCGGCGTTGGAACTCTGATCATCTGAGTGTTTCTCCTATGACCTCAGGCTCACGGCCATGGACACAAGTCCAGAGGAGATACTTCCGCTTCTTCACTGACGAGAGGGTTTTCTTGCTCTTGCGACAGGTGTGTCGGCTTCTTGGCTTTTATGGGAACCTCTATTTGCTGGTGGATCACTTTATGGAACTGTACCATGAATCAGTGGTTTACCGCAAGCAAGCTGCCATGATCCTTAATGAGCTGGTTATCGGGGCTGCTGGGCTAGAGGTGGAGGATCTTCATGGAAAACATACTAAAGCAAGCCCAGAGGAGCTCAGAGAGATTGTGACATCTATACTTGAAGAATACACAAGCCAAGAAAACTGGTATTTGGTCACCTGCATTGAAGCTGAAGAAATGGGAGAGGAGCTAATAATGAAGCAGTCAAGCCTCCAGGCCATCACATCCGGTGCCCACATCTGCCAAGTTACATCTTTTCCAGCCTTCTCAAAGCCCAGTCCCACTCTTTGCTCCATGAACAGCAACATCTGGCAAATATGCATCCAGTTGGAAGGGATTGGCCACTTTGCATACGCACTAGGAAGAGATTTTCGCTTGCTCTTGATGTCAGCACTCTATCCAGTGTTGGAGAAGGCGGGAGACCAAACCCTGCTCATCAGCCAGGTGGCCACCACTTCCATGATGGACATTTGCCGCGCTTGTGGCTATGACTCCCTACAGCACTTGATCAATCAGAATTCAGACTATTTGGTAAATGGAATCTCTTTAAACCTGCGTCATCTATCTCTGCACCCCCACACCCCAAAAGTCTTAGAGGTCATGCTGCGGAACTCAGATGCTAGCCTGCTTCCTTTGGTGGCTGATGTGGTTCAAGATGTCTTGTCCACCCTGGACCAGTGTTATGATAAGAGAGCTCCTTCCTTTGTCAGTGTTCTGCACGCCCTGCTGGCAGCATTAGGTACGTTGAGAGCCCTTTTTAATGCAAATCTGGGGAAAGGACTAATATCCTAGTTTGCCTTTCTTTTTTCATTGTGGCTATGCTGTCGAGCATTATTTGAATAGTCTCTCCAGTCCCGCATGTTAGGGTTCCGTTGCTCTGCACATGTTGAGCTCCTGATCTGTGCAGGAGCTCACACCCTGCAGACCAAATATAAACATTGTCGTTTTACAGGTAAGAAAACTAAGGCTCAATGGATTCTGTTTAATCTGAGTCACAATAATAATAGTCAAAGTCAGAATTTATGACAATTTTATTCTTTTCAAAATACCAAACTGCCTCCCACCATACTTAGAGATAGTAATATCTGTGCTAATAGAAAAGAGGAATAACATGAATTATTCAATCCATCGGTAATCTAGAATAGTACTGTCTAATAGAACTTTTGGTGATGATGAAAATGTTCTACATCTATTCTGTCCCGTACAATAGCCAACTAGCCACTTACGTCTAGTGCAGCTAAGGAACCAAATTTTTAATTTAAATAGCTGTATGCAGCCAGTGACTGCCGTGTCACAGTACATATCTAGAAACTTTCTTTCAAGCTTTTATTTGCATGAGTTGGTTTGAGTTTCTCCTCTTCCCTTTGATCCTTTGGGTATCTTGGAGGTGTTTGCCACCATTAAAATGGTGAAGTTCTAGACTACAAGAAAAAGAATCCCTCAACTGGATAGTCAGTCTTTTGGGTTTTTTTTGTTTTGTTTTTCAGAAAGGAAGGGAGAGGAGAAAGAAACATCTTTAGTTAGTTGTTCATTCATTTTGGTTTTTCACCCCAGCCCCAGGTCTCAAACCCGAGTCCTTGGACCATATGTGGTCCACACACCAGCATCTCAGCTGCCTGAGCCACAAGAGCATGGCTGGGTAATCAGTCTTTGAATGAAAAGAGTAAATGAACTATACGCTTGAATTCCTTTCATTGGGAGAGCATATCTCCAGTATTTATTTCAGCACTGCTGATAGCCTCCCGAAGTAGGTGGAAAGGTCACTGACTTCATTTTGTCAGCTGAAAAAGCCAACAGGCTGTAAAAAACTTTGTTCTGGAAGATGACAGGAACAAGGACAATTCAGACTGCCCTGTAGTTGATAACATTGCCATTGTTTCTTCATTCATTCATGCACATTCACATGCAGTGTAAATGTTCGTTTCATTCATTTAATGAGTAGGCCTGCCCTACGTCAGACACTGAGCTAAGTGAGGAGCTGCAGCAAGACAGGTCAACTCATGGAGCATTTCTGCTTCTGAAGGAGAGCTGACAAGCAAGTAAGCAAATCCATAAACAAGCTTACTGCAGATTCTGATAAGTACTGTGAAGAAAAAAGACAACTGAAGCGGGAGAGTAACGGGCAGGCAACTTTACAGAGAGGGCCTCTCTGAGGAAGACACTAGAGCTGGGACCTGAAGGAGGAGACGGGCGCATCAGTGCTTATGGGGCTGTCAGTGTTCTTTCTGTGGTTTTCAAGAGCATTCAGGCAAGAGGAACAGCCAGTGCAAAGGACTTGGGAGTCTTTGGAGAATGGAAGAAAGATCACTGCAGATAGAGTAATGTTTGATGGAATTGGAAAGGTGGGCACAGACAGATCCTGCAGAGCCTTCTAGACCAAGGGAAGGGGTTTGGGTTTTGTTTTACAATCACTTGGAAGTCTATATGCTGGGCTAGTCACTGGGAGGGACATCGGCAGTGACCTGTGACCCCTCCCCTCATAAAGACACTCCTAAGACTAACTGCGTATACATTTTAGATACGACTGGCCTCCATGGTCCGAATATAGCCCAGATTCCCACCTTTAGTGCTTTGGGGAGCTATGCTACATTTCAATTCGAGGTTTAAGAAATGTATTAAGAAAAGACCCATTAAATACATCCTCTCAGGAGATAGCTCCATTTGGCCTTGTAAATTGAATTCCCTTGGATTGCTGATGTCTGGTCATCTCTAACGGAGAAAGCCTACGCAGCACTTTTTTTAAAAAATTGAGGCGGAAGAGGAGGGGGTCTTTATTACAGAGAGGAAAATAAGTATCGTTAAGGTTGAATTGAGAGCATGGTAGGAAAACAAAAAGCAAAACTGAGGATAGCTTTTCTGAAAGTTCTGAAATAACCCAGACTCTCCTTGCATTTTGAATGTTAACAGTGCTGAAGTGGGCCACTCAGTCACGCACAAATCAAAGCAACATTGCTGGCGTTTTGATCAACAAATCATCTAACAAATGGTCATCTTTTAAGATGGGAGTACAAGTGTGGTCTCAGAGAACTTCCGAGAGGTCATTAAAAAAAAAAAAAAGTGCAGGCAGGAATGAAGGTGAGTAGGCAGGCAAGCAAGAAGAGAGAGGAGGAGGAAGCATTTTATTTTATTTTATTTTATTTTATTTAGTTGTTCACACTGGTTATTCCCCGCAGACCCAGGACTCTAACCCGGGGATATGTGGCTTGCTCCTTCAGAGGCAGTTGACCCAACCACTGTTCCGCCAGGGTGCACCTTCTAAAAGATCTCAAAAGAACCCAGGACATGCATGTTTTAGGAAACTGAGTTGCCATAAACACAGTGCTTCATGTATATTGACTGAAAAGCATCAGATAGCACAGTGAGGGCAGGGAGTATCAGTTAAACTACTGCTTAGACCAACTACCCGTTGACTATTCATAACAGGAAAAGCATATCAAGCAACTTTGAAAGTAAGAAAGCAACTTGGCATGCCCTGCAGTTCTTTTAATCACCTCCGAAGAAGCAAGACGTGTGCCCCTGAGTTTGAGTCCTGAGCCCCCAGGGGGAACAACCAGTGTGAACAGCTAAATGAAAAGTAAAATAGAATGCTTCCTCCTCCTCTCTCTTCCTGTCTGCCTTCCTGCCTACTTGCCTTCATTCCTGCCTGCACCTTTCCTCTAAAAAAAAATAACAATAAATAAGAAAGCAACTATGCCACAGCCCTCCACACTTGGAGACTGCCATATCCCTCCATGTAGGACTGCAGAGTATTCTGTTGGATAGCGGCACCATCATTTGTTGAAATGGACCTTTCTTGATGGACCACAGAAACATGCTGCAGTGAATATCTTTCTAGGTCATTTTGAACATGTCTAAGTATATCAGTAGGGTAATTCCTAAGAGAAATGCTGCCTTAGAGAGTAGTACATTTAAATTTTTGATAGAGTATCAAATTGTTCTCCAAAGAAGTTGTACTAATTTAAACTCCAATCAGCAGTATGAGAGAGTGCCAATTTTACCATGCCCTCACCCACACTGTATATTACCCAGCCTTTTGATCTTTGCTAAGCCAATAGGAGAAAAATAGCACCTTATTAGACTTTAATTGGCATTAAGAGTGAGATTGAGCCTTTTATATGTTTAAAAGCCATTTGTGAGCAAAGACTTTTTAATGTTTAGCACTAGTCTTAGATCTAGAAGTAATCTTGGCGGTGTGCCTGCTACAGCAGTGTAAATGCTGAGTTCTGGTTTCAGCTAGTGGGAGTGCAACCCTCTAGAGTACACTGAGGGTTTCATCTGGGCATGGGGCACAGAAGAAGTGTCGTGAGTGATCCCTACAGATAGGAATGGAGAATGGATGGAAGGTACTTATCTTCAGCATTTGCCTTCTCCTCTGCCCAGTTGCATGGCTCTGGCATCTCCCATTTGCCCTGGTGCTAAAGGGTATAGAGGCCTACTACCACTCCACCCACATCTGCAAGGAGGAGGGAGAACTCAGGCTGTGGATTTTGTTGTTTCATTCTTAAATCCTTTTTGGAATGAAGACCCAGAGAGACTCCAGTACACAAAAATAGTTGAAATGAGAGCTGCTCTGGTTAAAGAAGGAAGAGAAACCCTGGATCTACCTGTTAGCCTGCTGTCTCTTGGTACCCTCTCTGTTGTAACCCCAAGACATTTCTGCAGAATCCTAGGAACCCTTAGGCACAGTTTGAAAACCATTGGTTCCGTGATATTTAAGGCTTATCCTGTGATGACCTATCAAAAGTATTGGGAGTGGCACCAAAGAAGAAAAAGCTTTGGAGAGGCAAGTCAACCTTCTGATATGTTTTATATAAGAAATACATATGTGAGACTATATCCATTCTGAAGACTATAGAACCTGTCTTCTACTAATGAGTTGTATATCTATCACAGAATTTTTGTCAGGTGTACGTGTTCTCCAGTCTAGCATATTTGGTTATTCGGCATGTATTTCAAGCACCCACTATGCTAGGCATATGGGATTTCTAGGAGTGATTAGTGGAGCATAGAGTCTAAGGGAATATTCACACACTGAACATTACACATGAAATAGATCATCATACAAATCCCAACGAGTTGAAATGAACTGAAAGAACGTGGTGCTATATAAGACAGCACAGAGAGACCTAAGTTAGGTTGGGAATAAAGGGATGGTTTCACTGGTAAAGTTTCATTTGTAATAAGTCTTGAAAAGCAAGTTGGAATTAGCCAGATGTTAGATGGAGGGGAAATTATTTCAGACCTTGAGGATAGCATATACAGAAGTCCAGAGGCAAGAAAACACCTGGCATGCAGTGGGAATGGAAGGTGATGAGTTAACAGGCAACTTGGAATAGTAGATGAATTTGGAGAGACAACCAGTAGGGAGTGAATGACTTAACCTTGTAGGCCATGACAAGCTCATTGTACTTAGAAAGTACTAAAGTCTGTTGTCGATGGCCAAGGTGATTATTAAAATACTTTACAGCCCAGTGGTTCACAGACAGAGATCATCTCCAGCAACTCCAAGAGCAAAGTATTGGGGAGGAAAGGAATCATTTAAGCCAAAGACCATCAACTCTTGAGAAAGGCCTTGAGGATGGCAACACAGCGGAAGACATCGAACAGTTTTTGCTGAACTACCTGAGGGAAAAGGACGTGGCAGATGGAAATGTCTCCGATTTTGATAATGAAGAAGGTAACTGCTATTTATCTTGGTTTAGCTGGGTTTGTTTCTGTGAAGCAGATTATTGTAAAGATGAAGTACCATTTCAGAAAGTTTGGAAATAAGAAAAGTAACTTGAAACTCCACCATGCTAACACAGGCATTCTCATTTTTTGTGTAATCTCTTTTCATTCTTTTTCATTGCAAGCCTTTTTTTATCAGTTTAAGTGCATCATACCCTTTTTGCCTTTGTTATGTAATAAGCAACTCTGCATGTTGCTATAGTTTTCATAACTATTTTAATAGCTGCTACCAAGTCTCCATTCCCCTGTGGGAAATTTAAGTTGCTGCTAGCTTTTCATGCAAAAAGCAGTGCGGCAGTGAATGATTCTGTGCACATGACCTTTTCCTTCTTTTTTGCATATTTTTTTTATAAATCCCAGGAGTGGGATTTCTGGGTCAAGGATATTAACATTTTTTTGTGCTTGCCAAATTGTCTTCCAGAAAGGTTTTATCAATTTACATCTCCCTTCAGCAGTGCCTGGTGATTCTGGTTTTACCACAACCTTGCCGACATTGGCTGTTACCAGTTTTGTTTCTTGCTCAGTGACTAGTTGGAAAATGGTTCTTCTTTTACTTTTCATCTCTTTGAGTACTGGCAAGGTTGCCAGGTTTCTATATGCTTATTTCCTGACAATTATTTCTTTATGTCTGTTGTGTAATAATATCCTTTTTTCATTTATTGATGGGAGGGACTTCAGTGTTTTTCTTACCAATTTATATGATAAAGAAGAAGGGAGTTCAGACTAGTTGAAGCTCTGGCCTGTTGTTTTATTCACAAGCTCAATCTGGAGTTTCAGGTCACGGAAGGATTAATAAATTATTAGAACCTCCTCTGCAAATATAAAATGCCAAGTCATAATGAGCTCGATGGTCTCAGAACCATCCTAAATCGAACCAAGTCCCAAATTAGTTTGTTAGATTGGAATTGAGCAGATTTTTTTCTTTTTTTTTTTTTTTCTTTTTTTTGGCAATCTCTGCTCTGAGACTAGTGAACTGAAGCCAATACTTCCAGGATAACAGGAAATGGTAGCTCAATGCAGCTAGCTACAACAAATTCCTTCTAAACAGCAGGCAAGCATCACAGGACCCGAGTAATGATTTATGCCTTGTTGAGTCTTTGCTCTCCCCAAGGAAAGAATTTTCTGATTAGAAATCTATCAGGCTTTTTCTTTCTAGTTTTGTTCCTTGAGCCAGCCCAATCCCCCCCCCCTTTTTTTTTTTTTTTTTTTTTGTTGTTGTTGGTGAATCAAGCCCCTAACCCAAAGCTCTGAAGAAGGAAGGAAGGGAATCTTGATCACTCATAATCCGGATTTGCCATTCGTGTTTGAATTCTAGTTCTGTCAGTAAATCCATTCTTTCACGATTAGGATCTTCTGATTCTAGTTGATGTTAGCTAGGAGTAAACTGAATGAATCAAACCCTTCTTCCAGTAACAGAAAAATCTACATTCCTCAAATAACATTCTGCAGTAGGTGAATTTCAAACAAATCAAACAAATCCTCCTCTGGGAAGAAAAGCACAGCCTTATCATTCTTATAATTATCATTCATCAAATACACACCACACACTTGGCATTATAAAGAATGTTTGGCTTAAGGTTGGTCTGACATGCGTTTTTGTTTTAACCGCAGTAAAAGCACCTTGTATATCTGAGGTCCCTTTCTCCAAGAAATTCAAGCATTCTGCAAATGCATTTGCATTTATCTTTACAGCATCTGTTAGAGGCAGGTGTGGCTTCTACTATGAGATTCTGTTTTTCTAGCAGTGGAAACTGAAATGGAAAAAGTTAAGGGAGAAATGCTCAACTCAGTGGAAACAACACAGCTGTCATGAGGAGGGTACTGGGGACTGTAAGTAGAAGATGTTTTTTCAGACAGGGTAGAGATCCCGGCCTAGGTTTTAACTCTCAAGTCTTTTTATTGTTTCAGTTTACAAACTTACTCCTATCTCATGCAACAAAGTGCTCTAGGCAGCAAAAGAATGATAATAGCTGGTAGCTTCATCTCATTTAACTCCCTTAACAAGCTTCTGAGGTATACATGCTTTATCCCTTTTTTCAGATGAGGTATTATAGGATACAGCAAGTTGCTAGTGGGTTGTGGAGAACAAATTTTAAAAGGTCTCTTCTGACCAATCCCCCAGTCCTGTGTACACTGCCCTTCTATTACCTCTAATATAAAGATAAGTAAGACTTGATCTCTGTCATCCAAAGGTCTTACCTACTGGTGGAAGAGACAGACTCAAAGGATGAACCAAGAGGAACGGAAAGAATAAAGGGCAGAGCAAAGACTAGCCAGGAGCTGCCCCACCTCGGAGCTCCAAGTTAGAACTTGCCCCCTTGTAATTTTTCTTTAAATATTTATGTGTGGAAATTTAGAAAAAAACAAAAGTATAGGAAAAATCTTAAATCATCTTATCTTCTGACACCATCTATTTATATAAAAATGTACATACTGTGTATGCAGTTTTTTTATCCGGCTTTTCTCCTTTTAACATCATTAGTTCATAAACATTTTCCCTTGTCATTGAAGCCCTTGGTAAATACAAAATTTAGGACTTATAATCTGAATATACCGTAGTATGGATGTACCATGGTTTATTAAACCACTGAGGACCCCCTCCCCCATTTTTAGCTGTTACAGTTAATGCTCTGGCAACTCTCTTCTTGACTCATACTGTGACCCAAAGTTCACGTAGTTTTCTGAGGTTGGGAGATAGTGGAGTGGGGCATCGCTCATGAAACACTGTCCCCAGTTGTTTTCTTTTTCCAGAAGAGCAATCAGACCCTCCCACAGTAGACGAAAATGACACCGGTCCCGGTGTGAAGCCACCACTGCCAGTGCAGATCCAAATAGCCATGGACGTGATGGAGCGCTGCATCCACTTGTCGTCAGATAAAGATCTGAAAATCCGCTTGAAGGTCAGTCTGCAGCCCTTTCCCTGCATTCACAGAACAGCAGGATGTCGGTTTGGTGTGGGCCACAAGAAAGTAACTGCCCTTATCTCCTTGTCCATGCGTGGTGAACAACAGAAGTCCTCAAGAGGAATTTATCTATGGAATGACAGTCTTACATCATTCTGTTTCTACCCAGAAGCCGAAAGGGAGCCTAGTCCTTTTTGTGGAATTAAAAACCTCTAAATTTTGAAATTCATTGAATCTCTAAAGGAAAGGAAGTTATATGCTTTGGAAAGGATATCAGTTTCTGAGTCGACAGTGTGGGAAGCAGGTTTTAATATTTTAAAGTAGTCATTCTTCCAAGCCTGACACTAACCCTTATCTCTGTTTCTGTAACCATTTTCATCCTAGGAAAAATACCAACACTTTTCTTAATCTCATATTCTCACTTGCTGGCGGTTTCCCAAGTAGCATCTCTACCAGCAGGGACTTAAACGGTGTAGTACTGACTCCAGTAACAGGACAGTGGGGTGGGCGTGGGGGCCTGGAGACACAGCACTTTCAGAATCACCTATGGGGGCAAGATCTTACACCCAGAGAACAGCAGCACAACATAGCCCACTTCTCTTTACCCCAGAGAGGAGTCAGAAATAAAGCTGCCTTAGTGAATTATTGTTAGTGATGAGAGCACATTGCCCTGCTCAGGGGTGGTGGACTAGGAAACCCTTACCCACAGATCATCTCAAATCTCAGGGTCTGTGTTTTATGGATTTTGCTTAGTCTTCCCAGAGACGCTGCTTAGTATTCGTATGTTCTGTTCAGCAAGCTCTTTTTAAGTGCCTTCTGCGAACAAGGCTTTATTATAGGTGTCTGGTTGGTGCATCAGCAAAGCATATTCCCTTTTATGGGGGCTTGTTAGCAGCTGCATACATACTAGTTATTAGAGCATCAACACTAGAATCAGATCTACATACTCAAGTTCAAATCCTGGCTCTGGGAACAGTTAAGATGGTGACCCAGTAGGAGCAAGTTTCGCCTCCTCCCCACAGAGCAACTAGGAATTCACCTATTTTCCAGACACAGACACTGAAGAAAAGCATGCCCAGAGGCTACAAAGATGGAGCAGCAACCACCACCACAAAGGGTAGGCAAAAACATCAAGGTTCAGAGCTGTACCAAAGATTCAGGATTCAGGGTGAAGCAGAGAGGGTGGAGCCTTGGGAAGAACTGGGGCTCCTGGGAGTCACTGTGAAGCAAAGAGCCCACCCAACAGGACTAGGACATGGAGCCCAGGAAGAGGACCTTGGTACAGGGAGGAAGGAGAACCAGCACCTTGCTGGAACTGAATGGAAGCCCCTGAAGGAAAATTACACAGGACACTGCCACAACTGGAAGGCAGCTAACAGAATCCCCCACCCCCATCCACCATGTTGCACCAGAGCCACAGGACCTGCCCTCTGGAAATCCTGCCCCTTGCCTTAAAGGAAGGAGTATTCCGAAGGGAGGAAACTTCAGTGCTGGCACTGTGCCACCCTATGGGTGGAGGCGGAACTACACTGTAATTGCTGATTATGAACCAACAACACGGTAATTGTTAGCATGTGGACCTGGGACACTGGGGGAAGGCTCTGCATCCACCACACAAACTCCAACCCCATAGGTTGAACTCTTGGGCCTCCACACAGGGTCCACCTAAAAACTTAAACAAATCCAACCAGTGATGACTCCATAAAACTCAAGAATTCCCTGTATTCAAACCAAGTTCTAGGCTTACGCAGTGCAATTTGATACACTACACAATACCATCACTGCAGGGAAAACCTATCCCACAGAAACATAAACAATGCTAAAAAGACACAGAAAATATATGGGAAATTATGGATCCAAATAAAACCCCAGGGGAAAATCTTAATCGAACAGACTATGGAAACTACCTGAGGATGAATTTAGAGCAATAGTGATAAACATACTTGTGAAAATCAAGAAAATGAGAACAACAAAAAAGAAGAAATAAAGCAAAATATCAAAGAAATGAAGAGCACAGTAGTTTAACTAACGAACTCAATAGAGTGATTCAAGAATAGGATGGATGAAGCCTCCAGTAGAATCAGTGAATGCACTCAAGCAAATCAGCAAAGCGGAAAAAGAATGAAAAGAAGACATCATTCAAGATATATGGGATAACATCAAAAGGAACAACGTATCATAGGGGTCCCAGAAGGAGAAGAGAGAGAAAAGAGGACAGAAGCTATATTTGAGGGAATAATAGCTGAGAATTTCCCTAACCTGAAAAATAAAGCAAGCCTCCAGACCCAGGAAGCACAAAGAGTTCCACAAAAAAACTCAAACCGGACCTATACCAAAAAAACAAGACTGTGTCATCAAAATGTCAAAAATACAAGATAAAGATGCTTAAAAGCATCCAGAGAAAAGTGAGTCATGTACAAAGGCATCGCCGTAAGACTGTCAGCAAATTTCTCAACTGAAATTCTACAGGCTGGAGGGAATGTCATGATATCTTCAAAGTGCTGAAAGAAAATAATTTTCACCTTAGGATATTTTGCCCTGGAAGATTATCATTCAGAACTGAAGGAATGATAAAAATATTTTCCAATAAGCAAAAGTTAAAAAAATTCATCACCACAAGATCAACTCTACAAAAAATACTAAAGGATGCTTAATAAAGTGCAAAGAAATCCCATGTAAAAACAGTAAAACAACAAAATATAAAAAGTGGGAGGAGGAGAGGAGAAAATTAAAATGCGGATGCTTAGAATGAGTATAAGACTAATGCTTTCAAATAAAAACAGTAAATAAACATAGAATTGTTAATGCTAACCTCAGGGTAACTTCAAAACACATCTCCAGGGAAAAAAAAACAAAAAGAGAAACCCATCAACATAACTACACCCAACCCACCTAAGAAAAGATAGAGAAGAACAAAGGCACTGTCTGGAACAACACATAGAAGACAAATTACAAAATAGCAAAGTCAATGGTTGCAAGACATTCCTACAGTCTAATAACAACCAAAAAAGGCAGTAACAGCCTTACCTATACAGGATAGAACAGACTTCCAACTAAATAAACATAACGCAAAAGACAGATGGACATTATATAATAATTAACAGGGAAATAGCAGTTTTAAATGACTATTTGGAAAAGTTAGATCTACTAGACATATATTGAACACTTTATCCAATGATTACAGATTCCATGTTCTTCTCAAGTGCTCAAGGAACATTCTCAAGGATAGATCATATGTTGGGACACAAAACATGTCTCGACAGATTTACAAGGATTGAAATCATACCAACCATGTCTGGACTCCAGTGACTTGAAACTAGAAATCAACCACAGAATGAAAGCTAGAGGACCCCAAATTAATTGGAGACTAAATAATATGCTTCTGAATGAGTCTTGGGTAAAAGAGGAAGTCTAAGAGGAACTTAAAAAACAGAGAGAGACCAATGAGGATGAAGACATGAACTACCAGACTCAATATGGGATGCAGCAACAGCGATACTAAGAGGAAAGTTCGTTGCAACCCAAGCCTGCCTCAAGAACAAGAAAAATCATAAATATACAACTGAACGACAATTGTGGCCAAAAACCAGTAAAAGGAAAAAAATAATAAATATTTAAACAGATAAGTGAAATAGGAAACAAAAACACAATCCAGAAGATCAGTGAAACCAAAATTTGTTTCTTTGAAAAAATAAAATTGCAGACTAGACATTGGCTAGACTCACGAAGGAATAAAGAGAACTAGAATCAGAAATGAAAGGGAAGTAGTTACAACAGAAACCACAGAAATACAAAACATTGTAATAGACTACTGTGAACATCTTTATGCTAACAAAGTAGACAACCTCTAGGACATGGACAGATTTTTAGAAAAATTAGTCTGCCAAGACTGAACCTGGAAGAGTTGAAAAACCTGAACAGAACAATCACAAGCAAAGAAATTTAAGAGGTAATCAAAAAATCTCCCTAAAAATAAAGTCCAGGACCATCTGACTTTTCTAATGAGTTTTACCAAACTTTCAGAGAAGAATTAATACCTATTCTTGTCAAACTCTTCCAAAATTATTGAAGAACAGGGAGCACTCCCATATACTTTCTATGAGGCTACCATTACAGATACCAAAGCTGAGATACCCCTAAGAAAGAAGATGACATACCAATAGCTCTAATTAACAATTATCAAAATATTAGCAAACTGAATAATGGTGCATCAAAAGGGTCATCCATCATGACTAACTGGGATTTATCCCAGGAATGCAAGGATGGTTCAACATAGGTAAATCTATTAATAGAATACACTGTGTCAACAAGAACAAGGAGAAAACCACATGATCATATAAATAGAAAGCTTTTGAAAGGATCCAACATCCATTTATGATTTTTAGAAAGACATTGAATAAAATGGGGGTAGAAGGTACATACCTCAAAATAATAAAGGCCATACACAATAAAACCATAATCAACATAATCAACAGTAGCAGAAAAATCGAATGCATTTCCTCTAAAGCTCAGGAACAAGGCAAGGCTGTCCACTCTCACCACTGCTATTTAACATCATACTGGAAGTCTTAACCAGAGCAGTTAGGCAAGAAAAAGAAATAAGTCCAAATTGGAAAGGAGGAAATAAAACTATCATTTACAGATACCATGATTATATATATATATTGAAAACCCTAGAAACTGTCCAAAAAAACTACTAGAACTAATCAGTACAGTAAAGTGGCAGGCTACAAACTCAATCCACAAAAATCTGTTACATTTTTATATGCCAACACAGAGTAAAACAAATTCAAGAAAATCACGCTGTTTAAAATAGAAAAAAGAATCAGATATCTTGAAATATCCTTAACAAAGGAAATAAAAGGCCTGTGCAATGAAAACTACAAGTCCTTCTTAAAAGAAATAGAGGCGAATACAAAGAAGGGAAAGACATCCCCTGTTCATGGTTGGGAAGAATCAGCATTGTTAAAATGGTCATCTTACCTAAAGCAATACACAGATTTAATGCAACCTGCATTAAAATCCCATGAGCATATTTCCAGGAAATAGAACAAAAAAATGTTAAAATTTGTATAGAACAACAAAAGACATAGATAACCAAGCAATTATGAGAAAAGACAACGAATCTAGAGGGATTACACCCCCAGACATTGAGCTATACTCCAAAGCAACAGTGATCAAAATGGTATGGTACTAGAATAATCACAGAGGCACCAATCATTGGAAGAGAACTGAATCACCAGAAAATGACTCACTCACATACAGTCAATCTACAACAAAGGAGCCAAAAGCATATGATGGAGAAACGGAAGTTCTTTCAATAAATGGTGTTGGGATAACTGGGCAGCCACATGCAAAAGAATAAACTAGACCACTCTTAACACCATTCACAAAAATTAAAAGGGAGACTTGGACATAAAACCAGAAACCATAAAATTCTTGAAGACAACATAGGAAAGACATCCCATGATATCAGCCTCATAGAGGCCTTTGGGGACTCAATTCCAGCATCAAGAGAAACAAAAAGAAAAATAAACAATTGGGACTACGTCAAACAAAAGAGCTTCTTCACAGTGAAAGAAAACACCAAACAAAAAGACAACCTACTAACTGGTGGAAGAGGAATTGAAGAGATGTTTTTCCTAAGAGGATATACAGATTGCCAAAAGGCACATGAAAATATGTTCCTTTTCGCTGGCTATCAGGAAAATGCAAATCAAAAGAACAATGAGATATCGCCTTAGCGAGGATGTGGAGAAAAGGGAATGCTTTTACACTGTTGGTGGGAGTGCAAACTGATGCAACCCCTATGGAAAACAGTTTGGAGATTCTTCACAAAGTTGAAGATGGAAATTTCATAAGAGCCTGCCATCCCACTTCTGTGTGTTTACTCAAAAGATACAAAATCACTAATTCACAGAGATTTATGCACCCCCATGTTTATTGCAGCCCTCTCACAATATCTAAGTACTGAAAACTACCTAAGTGCCCAACATCATATGAACGGATAAAGACGATGTGGTACATATGCACAGTAGAATACTACACAGCCTTAGAAGAGATGAAACCCTCTCATTTGAATCAAGATGGAGGGATCCAGAAGGGATTATGCTGAGTGAAATAAGCCAAAAGAAGAGATATCAGATGATCTCACTTCTAGGTGGAACTGAATAGACAGAACAAAAGGAACAGATGAAACAAAACCAACCCTTGGACACTTGCAATAGAACTGCACTCACCAATAGAGAGTAGGATGGGGCCGGGGGGCTAGGGGGCAGGTGGTGAGTGACAGAGCCCTCCAGACACTGGTGAAACACACTTGGTGATTTGATGTTGGGCAGGGTGTGTTGAATATATCTGAGAAATGGAGAAGCTATACATGTGGGGAGCCTACACATAAGAGTTTATTCTAATTTGTAAAACAAAGCTACAGCAATAAAATAGTAAAAAAAATTTTAAATCCTGGCCCTGCTTCTAACTGTGACCTTGAGTAAGGTTATTCACCTTTTTGAGCCTCAGCTTCATCTGTAAAATGGAGTTGATGGTGCCTACCTCACTGGGTTATTAATTATAAATGCAAAACAGCACCAATGGTAGCATAATATGCTCATTCATTCATTCATTCGCTGACCGCTTATTGAGGATGCTACAGGTAGGCAGAAGAAAAGAAGCAGACATGATCCCTGTCTTCATGGGACTTCCTGTGTCTTAGGGAAAAGAGGGACACGCACACACACAAAGTTGAGGAAATGTTATGAAGGTAATAAGTCAGTTCTATGATAGAAATTAGTCGCCCACTCATGTAGCAAAGTGTACTGGGAACCTACTCTGTAGCAAACCCTGCTGAGTAAGACAAATTACATTCCAATTTAGACCAGGTTTGGGGAGAAGCCCTCTGGTGTGGTAACACTTATGTTAGTACTTGAAGGTAATGAAGGAGCCAGCCATGCAAAGGGACAAAGAGGAGAATATTCTCAGCAGAGGGGAATGTGCATCTCTGAATCTGTGAAATATGGCATGACTTGTCCAGTTAGTGACAAATCAAAGCCATGTCCAGTCCCCTCCTCTACTCTCTGTTCTTCACTGAGGTTTCTTCTACCTCAAGGACACCGCCTCTTGTGTCCTGTTTTTGTTCCTGTCTCAGTGCAGCCCAGTGTATAGTAGGCATCCCTAGGACTTACTGTTTAATGTTGGCAGACTTCACAGTGTCTTTCTGACTGAGACATGCCCTGTCGTCCTCCATGAAGGCTGGCTTGTTCATAGGAAGGAAACACGACCTTCTGATCCGGGTGACGCCTGCCTATGACATTGAAACAGGCCATCTCTTTTCAGTGAGCTTTGAAATAGAGCAGGAGGCATATTTTCAGGGAAGATGAAAAATCCATTTGCATCTTGACTACCCCAAGCCTTTCTTCTGAGATTGACTTGTTTCTCAGCTGCTTATTTAACCTCTCCACATAGAAGTAAATGGAACCTGAATTCACCCAACCTCTTGTTCGCTCCTCCTCCATTGTTCTGTGTCATCAAGCAGCACCTGCGTCTACTCAGTAACAAAGCTTGGACCGAGCTTCTCTTTGTAAGCCTCCCTTCATCTCCCCAACGGCGAGTCTTTCCGCAGTTCAAGGCATTTTATCTCCAAAACAGATCTCAAATCCTTCCATTCCTCTGCCTGTGAGACCACCCTGTGGCCAGGTCTCTTGCCTCCTCTCGGGTGGACACGTGTGGCTTCTAAAGGGCCACAGCACTTCTCTCTCCCACTTCAAGTCCCTTCTCCGCTCAGCAGCCAGAATGGCCTTTTTAAATCATGAATTACATCATGTCGCTTTCCTGTTTAAAATATTTTTATGACTCTCCACTGCATTTGTTACAAAATAAAGGCGGCTTTTTTGTTTGTTTTTGGGGTTTTTTTTTTTGTTTGTTTTAAAGGAAAAGTGCAGGCAGAAACAAAGACAAGCAGTCTGGAAGAGAGAGGAGGAAGAAGCATTTTAGGTTTTTTTTCCCTTGTTGACACTGATCATTCCCCACCCCCGAACCTGGGACTTGAACCCAGAGGTGTGTGGGCTGATCTTTGGAGGCATCTGGCCTAACTACTCCACCAGGGCATGCCCCAAAATAGAGAACTCTTAATGTGACACCGCAGTGGCCCAACTCCGTCTTGTCCTGTCCCCCTGTGTCACCCCCTAAGCGCTCTCCCCTTTGATTCCCCTCCGTGCTCTTTCCAGGTCTAGAGACTCTATTCCTTCCATGACTAACCCCTCCTCACTCCTGATGTCTTGTTCTGGATATAGCTTCATCAAAAGAGCCCCCCACAGTTCGCATCATTTCTAGTCCTCCTCTAGTTCCTTTGCATCTCACACCTTACCTTCCTGCCCAGCACTTGTTGGAATCGGTCACCGTGCCTTCATTGGCTGTTATCTAGCCAAGGTCTGTCTCCAATTGACCACAACCTCCTGAAGGCAAGAAAACACGTATTTTGTCCTCCCGGTACCTAACCACTGCTTGGATACAGACAAGACCCGGTAAATATGTATTCCCTTAATGAGTTTCTAGATGGTATTCCTTTAAACGGTGGCTTGTTCCCAGGTACCTGGTTCTAAGCCTGTCCTCTGCTGAGATCACGTCCTCTTTTCTTTCAGGTCTTGGACGTGCTGGATTTGTGTGTGGTGGTTTTGCAGTCCCGCAAGAATCAGCTGCTTCCCTTGGCTCATCGGGCCTGGCCCTCGCTCGTGCACCGACTTACAAATGACGACCCCCTGGCAGTGCTCAGAGCCTTCCGGGTACAAGCCTAGTGCCCCCGTCACTAGTACCACTGTCAGTCGAGGGGTGGAGGGTAGGAAGCATGACTCACTAGTGTCGAGATCAACTCTTTTTATCTGGTTATAAAGTAATATATCATGAAGAAACAGAAAACTTAGAAAAGCACAAGGAAGGAAATAAAAGTCAGGTTTTTGAATTTGAAGCAGAGTGAACTAGTAGATGAAAAACAGCCACCAGTATTTACTCAGCACCTACTATGTGCCAGACAGGGTGCAGTAAGTGCATCTCCTTACAACAGCCTTGCAAGGTAGAGACTGCTATTTCCATTTTGACAGAGGAACGGACAGGTTCAGAGAAGTTAAGGAGCTTTCTCAAGTTCACACAGCCGGTAAGCAATAGAACCCAAATCTGTGCCTTCACGTGGCACTAGAGTCAAGTGGAGGGGCCTGTGTCCAGCTGCGTGACTGTGGACAGAGCCCATGACCACGTACTTCAGGTTGACCTGAGGAGCACCCAGCCTGCCTTCCTCAGTGTCGTCAGGGCGAAACGAGACTTGTGGGAAAAGCTTTGAAAAGTTAAAAGCCCTCTATATGTGTGAGGTGTCATTCTCCCTGACTTGGTTGGGCTTACATTAGCAGACATATTTTAGCTTATTTATTTATAACCTTCCTTGTTCTAAAAAGCACTTAAGGCAACCTACAGAGATACATTTGCACAGCAAGCTAACATAAATCAGAAGTAGGGAGCAAGATGAGGCAAAGGAAAAAGACATGTAGGGACATGAAATGACTCCAGAAATGCGGCTATCATGCTTGTGAAAAGGTTTTTTGTTTTCGGTAAGGTTCTTCTGCATATAGTAGACCAAGCTTACATTGAAAACATGAAAAAACTGTCAGTATTTTTTTCCAAAGAAAAATACACACAATGGCCCATGTATGTCTATGTGGAAAGCGCAAGAGAAAGAAAAAGGGAAAGAATTAGGCTAAGGCAGAAGGAGGGAGGGGTCTTGCTGAATCTTAGTCCTCTATGTAGTTTTCCTGTATGAAAATTAATAGCTTATCTGAAGTGACTGCAGGCGTAGAAAACTGAACGAAATAGTCTCCTGTGCTGTGGCTGAGGCAGCCTCTCCTCCCAGGCCCACTGATAACATCTCCCGTCTGTCAGACCTTGTGCAGTCCGGCCGAGGCACTTGAAATAGGCGCTCTTTCTCGGCAAGCACTCTGCTGGTTCTGCTTGTGTACCGATTTGCAAAGAGCTTCCCAGTGCCCTGTGTACTTGGCCTCATACAGCGGGGCGAAACCTTTCAATGTGTTCTGCTAGAGAAAGTTTAAAATGAGACATGCAAAGCAGCTGCCCATTGTGAAAGATGGAATTGGACTGATACACAGAAGAGACTGTGCGGTGAAACAGAGGGGACTCCAGCTCAGCTGTGGCCCCTGGGACCTTGCCCTAACTCAGCCGAGGCACCTTAGCCGGCGTGCCCTCCTGATGGCTGCATGTGGCAGCACTGGGCCTCGTGCTCGTTGAGTTCCAGTTAAAAGCACAAGTCTTTTCTCAAGGGACCTTAGGAAGATTCAAGAGATGATCTATGGGAACTGCTTTAAACTCATCTCTTTTTTTAACAAAAAAGGGAGGAAAATCAAGGCATTAATCATATTATTCCTCCAACCCAAGATTCCTTTGAATTATTCTCCTTGTAATCTGTATTTATGGATAGAAGCAGTCATGCCTTGGGAGCAGAGACCTCCGAATTCATAACTGTCGGAATCAAAAACCATGGGCAAGGAATTAAGAGCAGTAATTCTATTTTTTTTTCAAGCAGAGACCTAGATGAAATTGAATTACCAAACATTTGTCAGCTCTCTTGCTGCCTCGGTGATGTTCAGTCACCAGGGTGGGGGTTGTTTTCTGCAGGTTTTGCGAACCCTGGGAGGCCACTGTGGTGATTTTCTAAGGAGGCGATTCTGCAAAGAGGTCCTGCCAAAGCTGGCTGGCTCCTTAATCACCCAGGCTCCCGTCAGTGCCAGGGCTGGACCAGTTTACTCCCACACGCTGGCCTTCAAGTTGCAGCTGGCCGTCTTGCAGGGCCTGGGCCCGCTCTGCCAGAGTCTGGACCTAGGTAGGTAGCAGCCAGTCTCACCTGGACACACTGTGTCCGTGTCACTGCCCGCCATCGCGCTCCGCTCTCCATCCAGCTCCCCTCACCTCGTCGTGTGTGCATCCTTCATGACTTCGCCCCCTTCATCCCGGTGTCTCTGTGACTTGCGGATGGCGTCAAGAGGCCAGGCTCTACCTAGCTGCTCCGCTTCCCCAGACAGCGTTGGTTACTGCTTGTCCCAAATGCAGTCTGAGGGCCGGTGCTTGTTTTGTTTTTCTTCTCTGCAGGTGAGGGTGACCTGAATAAAGTGGCTGATGCCTGCTTGATTTACCTCAGCGCCAAACAGCCTGTGAAATTACAAGCGGCTGCCAGGAGGTACGTCTGCTTGATCACCCACATCCCTTTCTGTTTGTTCTAAATTATAGATGATTTGCTAATGGTGAGCAGAGTTGAGGCATCTCTGTTTTTTTCTCTCTTCTTGCCAGGTTAAGATGATTTCTTTAACTGTGCCAGCTCTAGAGATGGCACTTTTACTAGACACATTTCTCTTTGCAAGTAACCTTTTCCCTCTGCTGCAATGTCAGCAACAATTCCAGAGGGGCAAAAAACAGAAAGACGTTATGCTGGAAGGGGACAAATTTCTCTGCTGGTCAATGGCAGCCTGTTCCTCGCCTCCCTGGGCCTCGGCTACCTCATCTACAAAGCAAAAGCTCTGGGTTACTGATCTGGCTGGCATACCTTGACTCCTTGGAGCATCTTTAGGGAATCAGGTGCCAGGAAAGCTTGCCAATTATGCACAATGGAGGTGTGCAAGCAGGCAGGGCCATGCTTTTTTCTAGATAGAGTCTGAAACATTCACCCAGTTATCATTGAGTCTGTGACCCAAGACATGTTCAGAACCACTGGACTAATAACTTAAAGGGTCTTTTCCAACTCTGAAAGTAAGTGATTCTAATTTCCAAGAGTTTTGTTTATTAGAGAGCAGGTGTAGCACCTCTAACAGCCTGAAGGGTGTTTCTGAAAAGCTAAAACTCTGAGCACAGCAGCATTTCCCAGACTTGAGACCCTTCATGCTTGCTGGCCCCTTGCCCCAGCCCTCCTGCCTGGTGGGTGCAGGCTCCAGCTCTGGCCCTGCAGCTCCAGTCCCAGAGCAAAGAAGCATCCCTCCCACCTCTCAGACTTCTGGACATGTGTCCCTGATCTTCCTGGGGGAGCAGGAGTCATCCTATTCCCTAAGGGACTGAAAGGCTGCTCTGACTCTGGAATGAGGAAAGCTACCTTGCTCCTTTATAAACCCTGCCCTCTCTGGGCATGCTGGAAATATCTTCTTGAATTGCTTGTCCTCTGCAACAGTTTACTCTTGATTTCCCCAGTTCCCTTTTTTTCTTTCTGTCCCTTTCCCATCACATTCCCTAGGCCCAGAATCAGTCACGGTTTCTCAAGCACAGAGGCACATCCCAACCAGCTTCTTGTCCCCAGACGTCTTATTACTCCTTAAAGAACCAACTTCAGATGAAAATATTCCTCTCCAGGGCAGTGCCCCTAAACTAAGTGTGCGATGATTTAAAGTACAACTCAAGAGCATTAACAAATTCATCTTGAAGTACATTTGGGGGATACCTGATACAACCCCTAGTAACCATGATCTGATTTCCACACGCCCCTGTCCCATTCTAGTTTTCCTACACTCACCTTCCAGGTCAGACCCCTCAATCCAGCTAATATCCGTGATTCATTTTCTTTTCATTTTTAATTTTCTCTTTTTGCTGCTAAACGCAATTAAACCCAGAGTTGGCCCTTGCTGAATCTTGAGTTGGTATTCAAGGTGCCTGGAGGAGGAATATGCAGTCAGACCACTTGACTGCAGCGCCTTTGTTTGCTCTACTGCATTCCATTCGGGGTGAGTCAGCTGACCTCCCTGACAGGCTGGGAGGGAGGAAGCTGGTTGACTGCTTCACGTACTCATCATCTGCAAACTTATTTTGAAGTGAGGGGGAAAAATTCAGTGTTGCCCTTGATCAGAAGCTGATTTGGCATCTTGATTCGGAAATTAATAAGCTCTCTAAATGGAAGAATAAGCCTGAGACAAAGGGAAACCCGGTCTCTTTGTGAACCTCACCACCAAGTGATGAGAGGGCACTGGGTCGGCCGATTAATTTTGAAACCGCCATGTCTACAGGGACTGATGAACAGGGTCCCCTAAATGAGATTGAGTCCCTGGCTCAGCAAGTGGCCCCACCACCCATTAGTTGTTTGTCCTTATTTCTCCTCTCCTTCACACCTCACATCCATTTCAGAAGCGAAGCCTGCCTACCTTACAGCACGTTCTCTCCTAGCACTGCCTTGACTCTTCTTTTCACCTCCACGCCACCAGGCCACCTCTCTGCTTGCTGAACAACTGCAGCAGGCTCCTCGCCCGCGATGCTTTCACCCTGGCCTTCTCAGTATCCCCACACAGCAGTCTGTCAGTGCCACCCACTCCTGGGACTAGAGAAACCTGTTGTTCTTTGCCAGGGCCTAAGTGGGAGCCCTTAGCCACAGGGTTACAAAAACTCAAGCCTCCCTCAGTATTCAGAGGAACCAAGTAAAAGCTGTCAGGAGATACCGCTCCCTTGCAGGTAGTGAGTTTCCAATGCTGGAGCTAGCTGGGGAAGTGGCCCCTCTCTGACAGCTGGCAAGGAACCCAGAGGGTGGGTCACTGTCTGAGGCCTCCATACTCTGAAAGGAGGTGGGGGGACTGCCCTGTGTGGGGATCTCCAGGTGGGGGTAGAAGCTCTGAGGGCCGCCTCCCTGAGGTGGAGGCCAGCTAGGCTGTTCCATGAAAGTTCCTCTTTATGTACCTTATGGCTGGGTTCTTCCTTCCTCCTGTTTACTTTTCCTGTCTCCAAAGAATGACCAAGACTGCATTTGCTGTTTTTAATTTGCCATATTAAATATAGCCTTTGTGGCAGGCTTTTACATCCAGGCTGTAAACTCTAGAAATGGAAATTGATCAGGGGTGGATGATATAACCAAGGCTGTAAATGCGAAGAACTAAGATGCCATTCCAGTTTAGTGCTTTTATCTAGCAAATGTGCCTTGTGAGGGGGCGCATAAATCTTGCAACTTGGGGGACAGGGAGGGGGAGGGGCAAGGTCTGACCTTGCTGTATGTTACCACCAGGTGTCACTGTTAACTGGCTGTGCAAGAAAAACACCAGGTCCCCCAAGTCAGTCTAGTTAAATAACTTCAGTGGGTGATGCGTGAGAAAATCATACGTGGAGTGTGGGAAGAAGGGTTAGCATACCCCACTTGTAAGTCAGGCAGCATCCCTGAGGGTAAGTACCAGATCATACAATATCAGGTCACGTCAGCATGTCCCCATCTCCCCCTAGGCAGAAACACATACAAATTCCCTGGTGGCCCAGGAAGCCTTCATGATATCTCCCATCATGCAGTGGGCCTCTACACTTCTTTGCCTTTCTGGTCATGGAGCGTTCCCTTCCCATGCTTAAAAGGAATCTGAGATGAGAGCACATGCCCCAAATTTCCTCTTGTTCTTCAAGCCTCTACATGTTCTCATCCCAATTCAACTCAGCTCTGCTAAAAGCACACGCTTGGGCCTATCTCTGAGCAGACTCTGAGGCTCCTGTCTTTTCCAGGGAGGTCTTAAATCCAATGAGCCTTCCACCCTGCATCTGAAAGGAGTAAAACTAGGCAGCACCACGTTTTAAAAAGATGGACCCCATCCCAACAAGTCTCACAGTAGAGGAGTACTGCTTTTATGCCACTCATCTTCATCCCTGGTTGTGCAGGTACTGGCTGCTGTGGTCCTTTGTACAGGGATGTGGGGCAGTTGGGAGGGTGGAGGTGGGGCTTAGATGGGTGCCTTCCTCTGACGAGCCATTGTATACAAGAGCAAGGGCACCAGTTGTAGAGACAGACACACCTGGGTTCAGATCTCACTGGCTCTCTGACCTTGAGCAAATGGCTTCATTTCCTTGTACCTTATTTCCTTCCTTTGTAAACTGGTGGTGGTGATAGCATCTTGCTCCCGGAGTCACTTGCAGATAAATTGCATTAATATGTGAGAGAGTCCACTCAGTGTTCACTCATTCTGCTGATCAGTGAGGAGCTGCTATGTGCCAGGCACTTTATAGGCACTGAAAATGAGGGGAGCAAGAGAGAAACCACCTCTACCCTCAGATGCTTCCATTCCAGAGGTATACATAGCTATGTGGGGTAGATGCAAATTTACCAAATACTTGATGTATGACATGTATGTTAGACATACACATATATACTTGTGCGTGGTATTTCATGTTGTAAGCTTGCTTAATTTTCCTGAAATCCTACAGGGCTTTTCACCTCAGAAGGATGGTTTTCATGTTAATTGTGCCACCTCCCCTACTGCTGTTGCATGAGAAGTCAGGACCAGGTTTGAAGCTTCATTTACTGACTGACTTCCCCAGTTTCTTTTTAGCAGTAGGATCCCAGCTCATCAAAGAAATCGTCAGTGCCTTCAAACCCTGGGTGAACACAGACTGGCACAGCCATGTCCATTTCATCCCTGTCAGAGCCCCAACTCCTTTCTTTACCCACACATGGACCTATTATATTTGAATGGATCAGGAGCCACGGGGTGATCCGTTAGTTCAGCTGAGCTTGAAATTAGTCACTCATCTCCTTAAATGGTATGGGCAGTTTGAGCTTAGGCTGAAAAGCCCCCAGCATGGAAATGAGGGCACTCCCATTATTTTTCCTTTTGACATTTGATTAATAGTTGACAAATCCAGACCCAAGTAGTTAGCTTTCCTATTATTCATCTTTTGACAGACATTGCTGCTTTTCTTTTCGAGCCTCATTGTTCTCAAAATACACTCAGATCTGAAGCTGTTCACTGTGCATATATAGGCATGATTTCCTGGTGTCAAAGATAAGAGACATCTGCCATGCAGATTACAAACAAAAGTGGGTTGCTGGGTTTCAGATCTGAAGGCGGGGACTTCTGTGTTACTTAAATCAGATGCTACCAGTCCTGTCCCTGCCTCCTTGGTGTTGTTGTGTGATGGATAATCTGCCAGGGTCAACTGTTTCACCACCCAGTGGGAAAACCAGGCATGGGGTGGACATGCACCTGTGCTTTGCTGTGCCGCCTTGGGAATCAGGGTGCTCTTGATGGCAGATGGAGCCTGGTAGTGGATTCCAGTGTCAAAAGCCTTGGCAGAGCATGAGGTAGCCATTTTGTCTCTTTGCAGGGTCTGTGGTCTGTCCTGAACACCTGCGGCTGGAGCGAATGTGTAGCCAGGGAAATGGCCTCTTCTGTCTTATTACATGTGTATTTATTTAAAGGGTGTCTGGGAGTCTCTGTGAGGATCCAAGTACTGCACTGGTGAAGAGATCTGAGGTCAGCACCAAGTTAGAGCTGCGGCTCTAATGGTGTGACCTGGGACAAATCCGTTCACTTTTCAGTCTCAGTTTCCTCATCTCTAAGGCTAGAGTAAGTGTATCTGTTAATTATTACAGACTCAGTGAAATCATGTATTATCAATTCGTTAGCACCAGATATCAGCAGAGTTAAAAGGCATTAAGTAGTGGTTGTTAATCATTCTTTAAACTTCTCCCTAATTCAGAAAAGACCTACGGTATCTTATATGTTAGGTATATACAACAGGGAAAAAAGGAAGTCAAGAAAATTTTGAAAAGAAGAATAACGAGAAAAACAAGTGGAAGCCAGAGTTGAGGTTAATGCTATGTTTTGCTGTGTATCATGTGCACCCACGTTTTTGGCCCAGATTTCACGTCCGGCTTCACCTCTGGCCACGTCGGAGGTTTCCCTCGCTTTGCTGCCTTCTGTCTCTGCTTCTGAAGCATTTCTTCCTGTGGCCTCCACCAGCTGATGTCTCCCGGCAGCTCTGTGGCCTGCTCTTTAGCGTATTTAATCACTTAGCTTAAAGCTCGTAGTGTACCAAAAGCATTTCAACATTTCCAAGGGGTTTTCCAGTACTTTTTGTAAACTATCAGCTAGATGGCACGCTCCCGCCTAAAGTGCGTGAAGAGAAATGTCACGCTTTCACCCTGTGGTAATAAAGTCGGCGTCACCTGTCTTATCAAGGCAGTCACTTACTCTGTGGACAACAGTCTGTCGCTCTTCGTTTCATTTCATTGAATTGTTGGCCGAAATTGCTTTCATTGCAAGCTCTAGGAAGTCCACAAAACCGATTATCATATTCCAGGGTGTTATTTTACATATGGATAATCATTATTGATTTCTAGTGTTACACTTTTAACTCATAAGCATAAATAAAGGAATCAAAAAACATTTATATGCATACGGAATGAGTACGACCCATGTATAACGCACACCCTTATTTTGCCTTCACACATTTGGGCAAAAAATGTGTGCGTTATACACAGCAAAATACAGTATGTAAAATGCTCCCTTGCCCAAGACAAAACCTCGACATGTCTGTCCTAGCAGAACAAACAGGGAAATGTGCCTGTTGTGCAACCCGCAGTCATGGGGCTCAGAACACTTTTCAGAAGGAAGCACAGCTTTGCTTGGCACTAAACCCTAAGAAATGTTCTCCGTGGCTCCTTTCAGAACAGTGGGCACTGTTGGGACTGGCATCCCCACTGTCCCTGCAGCGTGCGCAGAGTGCGTTTGCTAGAGCCGCTTGCTGGCAGCACCCACAGCAGAAACGAGTTCTCGTGGCGGGGCAGGGACGAACTGGTAACTGCTGCGGAGATGTCTTTTTCGTCAAGGGTACAGATCTTCCAGGCAGGAGCAGGAAGCGCTGCGCAGAGCCTGTGCGTGCAGCCAGCCAGGCTGAGGCCCAAATTAGCCACTGTCTCAGCACCAGCGGGCCACCGAAATCTGTACCTAGCAGCAGCACCATGGGATCTCGGCGGGGGCATGGGGGAGGCTGGACGTGGGAGAGCTGGCCAGATGGAAGGGGCTGCTTTTAAATCCTGCCCCAGTGGGATTTAAATCCTTCTGGGGTCTAGCTTATTTTTGAATTGTCTGTAACAGATTGGGCCTCTCAGTGCCGTATCTTTTTAAATATGCACAATGCACTGGAGTCATTCCGCCGCATTTGTGATACTTTGTCTTGTGGTGCTTTAGAGCCTCAATTAGCATCGTAAGCTTCTACTGGTGTTTATGGTTTTAAATCCTGTCCCTATCGCATTTAAATATTTTAAATATCGGTCCCTGTCTGAGCATGTGGATTAGAGTGAGATCGATAGATGAATGGTTTTGAACAGGTAAATATAGTTAAGTCTAACGAGTATGTATGGCTGCAAAGGTAATTGGTAGTATTTATTTGGAGAGTAAATCGTTGCTTCAAGTCATAATCCTCCATTTCCAACATTTAGAAACAAAAAACGACCTTCGTGCAGGGGAAGATAGCTAAATTGAATAGCAAGAAAGGACAGGCTTGAAATACTGGTTAACCAATGAACCGAGACCCATTAGAGTAAATTACCGAGTATAGAAACATCGCCCCACTGCTTGCTGGCTAGAGCACATGGGCACCCTCAGCATCCATTTGTTGAAAAGGAAAACACACAGGCTCATTTGTAGCAGCAGCATGGCTGGAGTCATGGGAGAAGAGGGCCCGAGAAGAGTGGAGGCTGTTCTGCCAGGGAGGGAGTAACAAGAAAGCTAAAATAACTTTCTGAATGTGCTGCTTTCCAACAAGTGAGTTTGTTTTCTGATTGCATTTAGTCATGCCCATGTCGAGACTGCCTGTATCATGTTCCTAAGGAGACATCCCTGAATAACTTCTTTAGAAGCCCGAAATAAATAAATAAGCAAACAAACAGATCACAAAGCCACAAGTTCTTTACTGCTGGCATTTAGGCAGACAGCTCATGAGAGCATTTTATAAATCTAGAAAGAGACAAGAAGCAGCAGATCCCTCAAGCAAGTAATTGACAGAGGAAAAATAGTCTGTCACCCAGGAGAGCTGGAAGCTCTGAATTTCAGTTACAGTTTATTTAGCTTTACTGGGCCTTGATTGGCTAGTGGTTTTCTAGAGCTGCCTTTGAGCAGATGTCCTCTAGACCAAGGCGGTGGTAGGGATACATTCTGTAATATTTGTATCCACAGCAGAGATTCTGTTTAGGGGTGTCACTTTTTGGGGGGAGGGATGAGAGGCTGTGATCCACACTCTCTCTTGCAAACTGTGAGGTTTGGAAAAGTCCTTAGCACTGACCTAATGCACAGAGAAACCTCCACCGGCACCCTACCTGGGAGCCCTTCCGCAGCCCTGCCCCGCCTCCTAGCATGGTCCTCTCCGCGTTGCATCGTGGGCCTCAGTGATCAGTCTGTCCTTCCCGCTAGACAGACAGCCCTCAGCCCAGAGCCTTTGTCCATCTGTGTGGCCCACACACCTCACACAAGGCCCAAGCTGGCTCAGGTGCTAGTCCACAGTAGTGCAACTCGAAGAGATGGGGATAAACCCAGCTCGCCAGATGCTGGTAGCAAATTCCTGCTTCCCAGGCCACCCCCAGCTCTGCCACTCAGAGCACCCAGTATCGATCTCAGAGAGTGAGCTGCTCCTGTTGGTTTGGTGTCTGGAGTTTATTAGGTACTTACTGATACCCGTCAATCGTAGATGGGGCTGAAGTGCAGGGAAATGGCTGCCTGCATGAAGTGAAATTCAATAAAACCGCATTTTAAGTGAAAAATCAGTATAAACACCAGGCTTCTTTGCCATGGAAACAGAGGTTGCTTAGAAACTGCCTAACGGCGAGTTCTAAATTTTTTAAAGTCAAGTTATCATTTAAGCTACACGGCCCTACAGGTTATTGAGAGATAATCACTTGCCTCAGGACACTCAGAGGCATGAGGCACATCTGAGTGCCTCCCGAAACTCTGGGGACCAGATAATCTCTTGATAACTGTGCTCCCTGGAGCCACTGAGTTGGGCCTAGGGGAAGGAGAAAGAAATTTTTGTTCAGGAGTTAAATGGTGTACATATATTTTTTTTAAGTGTTTCTCTTTGGGTTTGAGGAAAGATGGAGCTGGCCATTCAGCTTGTTCAACAGCCATCTCTGCTGTGTCTCAAGATGGATTAGGAACATTTTCCAGGCAGTTACTCCGATCACTTCAAAGCTGATGCCCTGTCTCTGTCTTCTGGTTTTTGGTTATGCAAAAAAGGCTTTTGAGGTCTTGGGCCTTTGGCTCTTCATCCTGGAAGCCCCGTCCCAGCTCGGGGTGGGCAGGAATTGGTCCGATGCAGTGGTCCCAGAGTTCGGAGCAGAGTGGGCTGCTGAGCCCTCAGACAAGATCTCTTGGTTCTTAGGCTCTGCTCCCCGGCGCTTTACGCACAAGGGTCCAGGTTCAGAATGTGTCCGTGTTTACAGCTCAATGGGTTGCATGCTTTTCTCCAAGGAGCACAGAGCTGCGCCCACCAGCGCTCTTGCAGCAGGCCAGTGTCTGCTCCCGGCCGCTGACGTGCAGGGTTAGGCATTTCTGCCCGAAAAGTGGGCAAACTTTGAACCCCACTAATCAAGAATTGGGACCCCTCCAAGTCAGTGTGAAGGAAATGATGAGTGAAACAAAGGACAAATGCTTTGCCCTTTTCAGAGTGAGACTCTTCCATGGCATGGCAGTGCTGCTGGGGTGGGAGTGATAATTATTCCTTAGACACAAACACTCCCTGGGAGGAACAGTGTTTTCGTTACACACTTCAAAGGGTTTTCCTGCGTCCCTCTCCTGAGAGCCTCAAACAAGCCTGTAAGGAGGGCGGAGTGGCTCTTCCTTTGGAGAAAGGGGAGTCAGGCTCACAGAGGCAAAGTCATTTGCTCCAAACCACAGAGGTGGGAGAGGAACCGGGATGCTGCTGGCTGCTCTGGAATGTCTGCCCCTTTAAGATTTCTGAAAAGAGACCCCAGATAATTCCTCCAGGAGTTTGGCTCTTGCTTAATAAAAGAAAGTGAACTTTGCACACACTTTCTCCCTTGCTTCCCTGTTAGCCTTTTATTTAGAGATCTGTAGGGCAAAGAAAGTGGCTTCCTCTCTTTTCCTTTTCCTGCCAACGAATACAATATCTGCATTTAGCCTGTTAGAAAGGACTCCGAAATAAGCGTCGCTGTGCTCTCTTGCTGTTGTAAGTCAGAGTTAGGCGATGACTGTGAGCAGGGCCGTGGCACCACTTTGCTGGGTGTTGCCCAGATCAAAATACTCCTTGAAGCCGAGAGTGCGCCATGCCGTAGCTTGAGAGATTGCTGGGTTCTCGAAAGGAAAAAAATGAACCCATTTGCATTCTAACAGTCTTTGGCACCAGGGAAAACTGTCAGCTGTGTCACGTGTAAATAGAAAGCTGCTTCCCAGCTTTGGTGCGTTTTTTCATAATTTCCCTTGCCACTCTAATTATCAAAGATATTTTTGTTTTTAAACAAAAATTGTCTCCCACGCAGGCCTCATCTCCTTTCTGCGGTGAAGTGGAAACGTTGAATTAAAATATTCTAATCAATCCTCCAGCAAGCACCACCTAGGTTATAAATACAGGATTCTCCTAAGTAAAGAAAACGTACATTGTTTAGGCACAGAACAGGCCAGAAGAATTTTCAAGTTGCCCCCTCCTCGTCTGCCTTGCCGCCCTAGCACGTTAAATCCCAGGAGGAAAGCAAAACTGGCTTCGCCCACCAAGGTGCCACCTGAACCCCCTGAGGGCACAGGGTTTTCAGATTAATGAAATTGAAAACCGAAATTTAGCTCCATTTAGCAAACATTTAAGTTCCTAGTTGATGCCCAACAAGAATGGTTGCCAAAAATAAAGCAATAATATACATTCTTAGTAGTCCGTAGCTAGAGATCACATGTGCTGCATGGTGGGTAGGGCTGGCTCTGTGTTTCCTCATCTCAGTGCCAGCAAAGACAGTGAGGTACATCCCCTGCTTTCAAACATGAGGAAGCTGAGACTAAGACCGGGTGAATAATTGCCCGTGGCGTCTGATAGCATGAACCCTGTTCAGGAGCTTCCTTATTCCTTCCTTGGTGGCGAGCAGTTGACTTCTCCTTCGATAGAAGATAAACATTCCCAAGAGGGATGCCATCCTAAGTCATCTGTGCAGTGTCGCCCCTCACTTACTGAACAAGAGAGCCTGTGTGATCAGGTATAGGCTGTGCCATGCTCGGTGCCCAGGATGTAGCCGTGAACCAAACAGCCACGGCCCCTGCCCTCAGGAAGCATGTATTGTAAAGAAGGGAGATGGTGGTAGATGAATAGTGATAAGTACTGCGAAGAGTGTCCTGAAAGAGAAAACACGACCATCCAGGAAGGGCCCTCAGAGCTGTGTGAACTGGGATGGGCAGCATGGCAGAGAGGAGCCACCCAAGTAGGGGAGGGCCTCGTCCTTCTGGGATTGAAAAACCAGGCCCTGCATCACTCTAGTTGGCCAGGGTATGATGTTTGCTAGGACTAAGAGTACAGTGAGCCCTGGGCTTAGGAGTGGTCGCTCAGAAATGGAATTTGATCAAGTAAAAGGTAAGATTGTCACCCCAAAGTTCAGGATAAAGAAGTGGGTGTATGGTGTCAGGTGCCCAGAGCCCTTCAGCTCTGTCACATCACATATCAGACACCAGTGCTCTGACTGCCAAATGTCACAGCGTTGGGGTCGATCTGTCGGGAATGGATGCCTGGGCAAGCAAGCCCAGCCCACCAGAAACCCACAGCTGTCCGGGCCAGAAGGAGACCAGGCACAGGGTTCAGAGGGGGCCCAGAGTTTAACAAGTGAGGGGCTTACCACGCCCCCGGGAGGACAGGTGACCTCTGTCCTGGGTCTGGTCCTGTCAGTTTTCTTCGTCTGAAAACCCCTGCTTTACACCCCAGAACTTAACCTGGTTTCTTTGCCAAGAGCTTGTTTGATGTCAATATTGTTCTGCTCAGACTAATTACTTTTTCTCTGTCAGTGGGTATGAGACTGTTTATCTCTCTTTCAGGCTCTGGGACCATCCCAGTGGCCTGTGGGTTTGCTCTGCTGTAGAAGTGGTCCAGTGGCGGGGTCCGTTTCTCCTCCGCCAGTCTAGTGAGCAGCCTTTGGGCTAGAACACCAGCCCTCGGTGCCCGCGCCTCGCCGCCAGCTCACTCCACTCCCTCTCTCCGCAGTGTTTTTCTCCACTTGATGAAGGTCGACCCGGACTCCACCTGGTTGCTCCTGAACGAACTCTACTGCCCCCGGCAGCTCACACCACCCCACCCCAGCCTCCGCCCCGTGCAGCTGCGGGGGCCCGTGGGGCCGCAGAACCCATTCCAGGCCAATGTGCTCCACCTGCTGCAGGAACTGGGTGACACCGCATCCCCTGTCAGTGAGGCGGTCTCCTGAGAAGGTCGCCTTCCCCTCCTCCCTGGCCCGCATGTGGGGCTGACCTCACCCGGGCCGAAGGCGGCAGTGGCAGCCGCAACAGAGAAGACTGCGGAGGTGGATTAGACAGCCAATCGATGTATAAATTGATCGATTTATACACAACTGCTTAGAAAGTAGATTGAAGGAGAGTAGCTGACTGTTACTTATATTTCATACCTGCTGTTTTCAAATGACATTGTCTGGCAGCTCTAAGGGCTTAACTCCTTAACTTACAATCTCCACAGCCCCAGGCGCCTCACAGCCCCTCACCCGAGTTTAAAGACAGGTGGGCACAGGCCTGTACTGCACACCGTGTTTCCTCTGAGTGTCTGAGGGCCACGTGGCAATGTCACAGCCCAGAGTCTTCAGAACACAGCCCTGCGTCACCGGCACACGCCCTCTCCCCAAACGATGAGCTGGAACCAGTCTGCACCTCCCTGGTCTTCGGAAGAAAATGCTCTAAAGGCGTTTCTCGGATAAAAAGTATGGCCAAGGGCTCACGCTGACGTTTGTCATTTATTGAGTGGTGTATTTTTACGAGTTTGCATCCTTGGATGGATGATACAGAGCCGAAGTATAAAGCTAATCAGGACACGACAGAACCAGGGAAGTCATTCTCCCAGCTCCCGTTCCTCGACCCTGGGCTTCCTCCCTCTGCACAGGGAGGCGACACTCACAGCCATTTTCTGGATACTCGTAAGTAGAAGATTGAGTTTTTAAACTTTCTACTGTGGCTAATAGTGTCCTGTACCCGTGTGCCTATCCCTGGCTGCACCGGTTATCAGCACTGCCAGCCGCGCTCGCCTCTGTCCTGTCCATTCACTCACCTTCCCACCCGCCCCGGATTCTTCTGAAGCAAATCCAGTGTGTCTCCGACCTTTTTATTTAACACACAACCACAGTAGCATTATCACACTTCAAAAAACGAGCAGTGGTTACAGTTAATAGTGTATTCCGTCAGTGTTTAAATCTTCCTGGTGTGTTTGAATCAGAAGCCAAATAAGGTGTGTACATCGCTGTTACAGTATATTTCTTAATAAATCTTGTTTAATTGGCCAGCTCCCCCTCCACCTTGCTCTTCCTTTCCATCAGCTTTTGTGGAGAGAACAGGCCATTTACCCCCTGGTAATGTGTGTCCCACAGTCTGAAGTGCTGAGTATGTCCCTGTGAGGGTCGTTCCCTGGCCCCCTCCTGTCACCTGCTTTTCTTCTAAATTGGGGAGCAGAGGAAGAACCTCAATCGGGTTTGATTTTGAGGGGGAGCGTTTGGCAACACTCCCTCGTAGGTGGTATTTATTACTTTGTCAGGAGATACTGAATGTCCGATCTCTTATGGTACCGGTCACCTTTGGTGATCCGTGCCTGGGCCACTCCTTCCTTCGGGCTGTGAAGTGATGCTGCTTCAGTCCCACCATGGCGGTTTGCTCTCCACCTGGAGTGCTGTTGGAGTCCGTGGCAGAGCTCTGTGCAGAGGGGCCTTCCCTCCGCCGGCGCAGCCTGGACAGAAGAGTCAGGACAAACACTTGATTCTTCGAGCTGGAGGATTTAAAGTGCACAGATGATGTAAAGGATGGGCACCTCCTCACAGATGCAGGGTGAGGCCCCACCCATACAGCCCCTCCAATGATAGATGACCTCGAGGGAAGGGGGCTGGCATGGAGACACTTTGGAACAAAAGTGTCCACTGTCCACTGTCCCCAGTCATTTCCTGTTAGGGTCCACCCCGGGGGCTGTGGGCTAGTGTCTGTCTCCAGGTCTAGGGGCAGCAGCCTGACTTCTGGTCCAGCTCCGCCTGTGAGTCAGCAGGGGCCCTTTTCTTGGGCAGTTTTAAAATTCCGAGATGATTTCCTTTGGGAAAGGGGGAAAATGCCCTTTAATTGAGGGGATTGTGAAAGGATTCACTGCATTGTTCCTGATTCTGCAGGGACACAAACCTATGGGCTAATTCAGTCTCTAGGTCCTGACAGATGAGAAAACGATCGGGTCAGTGGTGGGCGTGACTGAAGGAGCGCTGCCTCAATGTTCCCAGTGAGGTTAAATTAGATGCCTTCCCGGGTGCCTGTGATGGTGTGCTGGCAGGCAGGGACTCTCACACTTGTGACCACACTGGGGCTCTGGGGAAGCCCTCCAGGAGAGAGCTGCGTGGGCCGCTGGGCCGTAGTGTATTCCAAAAGCCTATTTCCTTAAAGAGTTAAGACAGCCTGAGTTGCTTTCAGACTCCTGCAGGCAGATTGTTGCTCTTGATTTAAAAAAAAAAAAAAACAAAATTAGAGTGTCTCTCTGGTTATTATATTCAGGCAACTTTAATTTTGAACCTGTCCAACTGACTCAATCTAGTCCTTGTTAACGCAGGCCTCTCGAAGTGATCGTTCCCCCGTTAAAACTTGCTGGTGCAAGGAGGGGCGCTCCTTTCACTCAGGGTATGGAGTTAGGGGCAGGGAAGGATGGACCACAGACACTGAAAGGCCTTGAATCTCAGGTTGAGATGCTTGCGCTCTGGTCTGCTGTCAGTAGAAGACTCTGGAGAGACTGAGGAGAGTGCAGAGCTGGGATCGGGGGATCCTGTGAATGGCTGGGTGTGGTCTTCAGGAGCCACCATACTGTGGAAAGAGCATGGGTGATCTCGAGTTCATCTGAACTGGGCTTGATTCCTGACTACCTCTTAGTAACTGTGACCTTGGGCGAGTCACTTGGCTACATTTTCCCATCTCTAGAAGGGAGTTGCTCCTCTGCCCCTTTGGGTGGCCATTTCAAGGAGTCAGTGCTGTCGTGTTTTGTGTCTAGCATAGTTTCTGGGGCTCCACCACACGTGGCCCCTCTTCCCATACCCGCCACCCCGTTGCTCATGGCTGTGGTAGGGATCACTGGGTGCTCCTCCAGGAAGTGCACAGTTAAATCTCAGAACCAACACCCATGAACTAACGGGGCCACAGCAAAGGAGGGGAGAAGATCCTGGTAGGACACGCAGACATGGCAGCCAGAGAGGATGAAGGGTGTCTCTTACAGAGAAAATAGCTTGTCAGAGGTGCCCGGTCATACCTGCCAGTATCTGGACTCATCCTAACTCCTTCAGTCGCAAGTGACAGGAGACCCCACTCAAACTGGCTTGAGCAGAAAGAAATGTATTGGCTCATGTAACCAAAAGGCCCAACTGGCTCCACATGTCTGCCTTTTGATTCTGCTTTCCCCAGTATCGGCTTCCTCCTCTAACAGCCTCTCTCTATAAAATGTCAAAGAGGGCCACCAGTTGCCAGGCTGCTCATCTTTCCATTTAACAAGCAGATGGGAATGGCCCCTCCCTCCGACAGCCCCAGCCCAAGCCTGGGATTTACTCTCCTCATCAGCCCCGCCTCACACCAAACCTGGGCATCTAAACAAGTGTGGCAAACTTTGTAAAGGACCAGTTGTAAATGTAGTAGGTTTGGAGACCATAGAATCTGTGTGACATCTTCGTCTCTGATATCTTTTAGAGCCTTTTAAAAATAGAAAACTCAGCTGACGGGCCTTGCAAAACAGACTGGAACCATTTCCCCCTGTCGTTTGCCAACCCCTGATCTACAACATTCTCTTGGGCAGACTTGGAGACAGACTCACCCAAATCATTTGGAGGGAGAGGGCCTGGAATGCTCCCCTTCCCTCTAAAGGAAGCATTGCTTTTGGTTACCAGGAAAAGAGACGTGGGGTGGGGCGGGATAAAAATGACCAAAAATCTAGGGCCCCCACCCCCACCCCGATCTGTGGCCAGGACAAGTGTGACCTGGCAGAGCGTGTGTTAGGAGGAAGTTGTGGCTTTGCGGCCACATTGTGGACTTACAGAGGGCTTCGAATACCAACCTCAGGACCCCGGCCTTGAGCGATCACGAAGTAGCCTTGGAAGGTTCGTGAACAGGTGAGTAATGTACTGAAAGCAGCATTTCTGGAATATGCATCTCATTGCAGCATGCAGGAGAAACTGGAAGCGGGAGAGACTGGCGATGAAATTGTGTTTCTGGAAGTCCCAGGACGAAAAAATGTACCTCTTCCATCAACCCCAAACTGTTTGACATGCCGTGGTTCATGGGCAACTGGAGGCACATAAATATGAGCTTTAAAGTTTAAAAGTGAGAAGTGAGATGAATGGAACCTCTGATGAAGCTTCCTCCGGCTGATTCCGGAGGGGTGCAGAGCCGAGGAGCGATTTTCTGCAGTCCCCGCTGTGATGAGCAGCGCGGGGGCCCTCTCCCTTTGTGTGACTTACCCCAGCCTGTGTCAGCCTTGATTGGAAGCCGTGCCTATTGCCTTTCCTCCAGAGTGAGGAACAGAGGCCAAATTTCGGAAAATAATTCTGAGTGATGTCTGACTCTGTCAAAGCGTTGATTGCTTTATAAATGGCATTCTTCTCTCGGCACCCCAGCCCCCTGCCACCACTGAAGTTTGGAGGCTGCGGCTTTTCAAATTACGCTTCAAAAGCAGCCTGATTTCCCACAGGAATCATCTCCTAGATTAGGAGCCGTTCTACCTTTTCCGACAGTTTTACCCAGAGCACAAAGCCTGTCTGAAAGGGCGAGGAGGGAGCCTTGTGCACCAAACATTTAGGAAAACGTTCCTCTGCAGCCGTTCTCCCAGCCTCTGGGCTGCTGCCTCTGCAGCAGGAAAGGGTTAAAAAGCACTGCCAACCGGCTGCCGCCACCGCCCCTTCCTTTTCCCTCTTTATGTAATTTACCATTCTTTTTGCACAACAGCTCCTGGGTCTCAACCTCTCTCAATCAGTACCCTCACGTCCTCAGCTTCCTCCCACACAGACGGCGCAGAAGTGAGGGAAGCGCCTCTCAATCGCTGAGGCCGTTTCCAAGGGAAAAGATGTTGGGGGTGGAGGAGGCTGGGAGACATAGTGGAGAAGAGTCAGAAGTTTCCTCCTGCTGTGAAACGGGTTGCATCCCCCAGAGGGGTATGAGGCAAACACCTGGCTGTGTCCCCACCACCCCCACCCCATGTGTGTCCCTGCTCACCTCATGCATCCCACCTGGTGCTCTCATCCATTCTATCCAGGACACTGCCCAGGACACTGCCCAGCACCCGCCAGGGAACAGTGGCTAGAAATGGGATTAAGTCTGTGCCACTGCTTTCACATGACTAGGGGCCTTCCCAGCTCCACGTGGGCCTCGGCGTCCTTGTCTACTAGGTAAAGGGCTTGAGCCAGTCATCCCCAAGCGCTGCTCCACCTTCCAGAGCATCTGTGATTTGATAGTGAAGTGTTGGCAAGATGGGGGAAGACGGGTATGCAAGGTGGCAGAAGGTCTTTGGGTGTCAGATTTGAAAGAGCACCGTTTGACCTTCGCTCTGCCTGTAAGAATGCAAACCTCACACGTCTGCACGAAGACACAAGTGTCTGCATGGCCATTCGCAATGCCGTTCCTAGCTCACAAAGCTTGTGGGTACGAAGTGCCCAGTGTGTGCCACATTTCACACTCAACGTTGTCATTAGTATCTCGAGAGGCCAGAAGCAAAGACAGGAAGTAACCTAGTCCTAGGACTTAAACATTCTTCCAGAGAAGACTGGCCCCCTCACCACTCAAATTGCACTGAACTGTGCTGAAGAATGGCACGTCAGGTCGTGAAATGTGACTCGTGACTGTTTCCTAAAAGTAAATGTGGAGACGAGGGAGGGATGCACTGGCTGCGTGAACATTGGCCTGTCCGTCTAACTGCTGTGCAGCATTTTAAAAGAATAGGTGACAGCTGTCGGGATGCATGCACTTTACTCAGGTGCGGCCTTGTCCATGTGCAAAGATGATGAACACAGTCTTCGTGGAAGCATTGGTTGCGTTCAGAAAAGACTGGAAGCAAACGAGAGGTCCACCCAGAGCTCTGGTTAAATGAGCACCTTACCGACATGCATGGTTCCAGGTAGCCTTTAAAAAGTGAGTTATTTTGCTGTGTTAGGTTTCTCCAAGATACATTATTAAAGAAAAAGGCAAACAAGACAGTGTTGCTCTTTGTTGGGGGTGGAGGTACTGTGTGTGAAATTTCTTTTCAGAAACACCAAGTGGCAGCCTCTAGGGAGGGCGGCTGGACCACATTTCCTTCACATTCGTTTTTATTCTCCACACCACATCTTGCCATATACGTGTGTGACGCACAGAAACTTTTATGATTCAGATATAAGCATTCTAGTCTATATGTCTATAAATTCACATTTTGGTTTTAGGACCCTAACATCTGGGTCACCTATCTGTGCTTTGCATTCCTCAAGGGGAATGAGGGCTGTGTGTGTGTGTGTGTGTGTGTGTGTGTGTGTGTAGGAGGTTACGTAATTCAAGTCAGCAGAGGGAGCTCCAAGGGGTTGCCCTTCAGGGGGTGTGTTGCACACTTTGCAGGCAGCCACCCCATGGCAACTCTGTGCCTGCAGGGAGATATCTCCAAGCATGCCCCTGCTTACATGAGCCCCTCAGAGCCCAGACAGAATTCAGGGCTCCCACGCAGTGCCTTCATTCTATTGCATGACACCCACTGCCCCAGCACCTCCACAGCTCTGTCCTCACCCCAGTTTTTCCCCATGGAGGGGTCACATTCATAGCTGCGACTTCAGCACCTTGGTCAGAGCCATGAGTCGCTCCTTTTTCTACTTAGAATTTCTAGTTACCCTGGATAGATCCAAAAGCACCAAGTAAAGGGGCCAAGATAGGATTTGAACCTGAGGCTGCTAATATCACATGATGAGTTACATGATTAGTTACATCAGCATTTATGAAACAGGAACCAAAATTTGCGTGTTGGAGACTTCAATCCAACAAGCAGTTTTGGAGACTTTCTATGTGCTGCACCCTGAGACAAAAAGACACGAGCACCGCCTCCAAGGAGTCAGGCCCAGAGGACAGCTAGACAAGACTAGCTGTCACAAGACAGGAGCATGGCCTCTGGAGACAGCCTGTGTTTGAGCCCTGATCCTCCTGCCTTGAGCAAGTCTCTCCATTGATCCAAGCCTTGATGAAAAGGGAATAAAAGATACCTCCCTGGACGCGTGATGGAATTAGACTGATAATGTGCTAGACTCAGGGCTGGCCCTGGGCGTGCTCTGTAGTAGCTGGTCCTCACCCTGAAGATGCTGATGATGAAGGTAACTTAGAGGTGGGAATACAGTTCAGGGTGAACTGAAGGGAAACTGGGAGGCTTTCGGAATGGAGGCTGGTCCATTCAGCACCATGCAGTTGGGCCTGGTCTCCACTCCCCGGGCCCTAGGAGTGGGTTAATAGCCTCATCCCAGGGAGGTTGTTCTCAGGGGCTTTTCATCAGGGCACTGGTGGGATGGAGGGTGGAGCTCAGCCTTGCCCAACCACTCCTAAGCCCTCCCCTCCGCCTTCCAGAGGACTGTTGTGGGCGCAGAGCAGTGCTCCCAGAGGCAGAGTGCCTGGGCTCCGAAGGCAGATGGCCTTTGCCATGCAGCAGACATAACATGACAAGTCAGTGTCCTCATCTGTACAATGGGGATAGTAATACTAGCTCACCCCTGTAGAGTTTATTTGAGGACTCAGAGTGTTAGTGCATGAAAAACACTGAGCAGTGAATTTAGTTTGTAGTCAACACACAGATGAAGGCAGCTCTTCCACTTCTGCAGCGCACCAGGTCCCTGGAACTGGGAGGACGAGTAAGTGCCAGGAGTGAAAGACCCACCTGATGGAGCACAGACTGGGTGCACCCATCCTTCCCTCAAGGATCAGGAATGGCTTCTTGGAGGAGACAACTCAGTGTGAGAAGGAGAAAAAGCCCTGGGAAAACGCTGAAGTTTCCACATGTGTAAATACAGAAAATAATGACTCCCTGGTTGGTCTTGCTGGGAGGATTAAATGAAGTGATGCAAGGTAAGAACAAGCAGAAGGTAGCCTGTTAGCGCCTCTCAACATGGCGGCTCATAAGGAGAGAGGAACCTGTTAACAAGACCGAAAGAATTCAAGATAGTGGTCAAGTTCCTGGCGGCCTGCAGGGCAGCTACATTCTCAAGTTAGACCCAAAGTGGGAGCTCCCTCTTGTCTACACAACTCCCTCTCATGTAGCTAACCATGGTTGGAAATGGTGCCCATTCTACAGGGCAAACACTGAGCTGAAGAGGCAGGTTCCTAAGGTCCCACTGTGACAAAGGACTAGGGTTCTACCCCAGGTACTTCCAGCTCATGAAAGCCTGCTTTCCTGTTCCTGGGAAGTCTACAAAAGAGGGGTGCCACCCTTGAATTGACACTCCCATGTGGGAGGCCAGAATCCCCCAGAAACATTTGCATTTACTAATGGATTTAATGAGTGCAGAACTTCCCGTTTTAAACAAACAAGTGATTAGCATTGACTACAGACACGAAAATGGATCCTAATGAATTGCTAATTAGCCTCCTCCTCTTCCTGGGGCCTTCAGCTGATAAATTCCCTCTCTGGATACTGGAGACTCCAATCTGACTGGAGTGGATGGATTCTGTCACTCATTCATTCATTTATTCATTCAACATACATTTCTTGAGACCCTACTGTGTGTCCCAGTGAACAAGACTAGCAAGATCTCTTCTTCACAATCTGGTGAGGAAGATGACATTAGCCAACCTCAAACACATAGAATGATACACTTGCAGAACCAGGAAGTTGGGATAGTGTGCAGCAGGAGGGCTTGGTGGTGTCCAGGGGTGGGAGTAGGGTGTCCCTCGGGGAAAATGATATAGAGAAAGCGATGTTTGAATGAAGACCTGAAGATGAAACAGCAGAAAAAAGACCATGAGAAAGAGTAGATGAGTGTTTCCGGAACAGTATGTGCAAAGGTCCTGTGGTGGGGAGGCACAGCCTGAGTCTAAGAAAAAGGAAAAGGCCAGTGTAGAAGATGTACAAAGAGCATGCTCCTGCGTGCACACACTCATACACATATATGAATGTGGCCAGAACAGCTGGGGAAGTGAATCTTTTATTTAAAAGTAAATAGCTGCATGCGGTTGGTGGCTGCTCCGCTGCACCCCTGACTCTGGAACATGCCCTAACCTGCAGGTAGCTGAATTCCCTGAAAGCCAAGCCTGGTGGGAGGGGCAGTTGAGCGGGCCCAGCTTTCTGCACACAGTTCAGCTATGGGACCCAGCAGATCTTCCTGTTATGCACCCAGAAGCTACCACCTGGGGCCCCAGAGTGTCAGGCGTGTGGGCCCCTGTATAAACCCTGTCATGTATTCCTCCTTTGAACGTACAAGCCTCTAACTGCGCCAGCGCCCTGTACCTGGAGCAGACAGCCTTGAGGTAGAAGTGGGAGTGACCCATCTGAGTGTCAAGGGCTGGGACCTGGAGGTTCTGAGTGTCGTGATTATGGGAAGGGTTCTCTCTGCAGCTGAAGAATAAGCAAAGGTGTCTGAATAGTGCCCTGCATGTAGCTCAAAATCCTAACGTTCAGGACAAAGCCAGGCTCAGGGTAAGGCCTGCTAGACATGATCTAACATCTACCCTCCCTTTCTTCTAAGTAAAAGAATCCTGTTCTGTATCCAAGTAGACATCTAGTCAGAATAAAGGCCCCATTTTCCTACCTTCCTTGCAGCTAGGCGTGGTCACGTGACTCAACTCTCGCCCATGATAGAGAAGCAGAAATGGCCCTCAACTTCAGACAAGTATCCTTAAGGAAAGAAGAGCTTTTCTCTGCCCTTTTTCTCCTTCCTGCTGAGCGAAATGCACACCCAGGGCTGGAAGGCAGAGTGGTCATCTTGGATGTGAAGAGAAGCCTGGTGGAAAAGATGGGTGAGCTCCTGGGTGCAGGGGAAATGCTGACTAATTCAAAACAAGGGTCTTGTAAAATTTAGGGAAGGAGAGAATAGAGCTCAAAAAGCTCCTCTGGTTAAATAAGATGCAGAAGGTCCGAACTTTGACTCAACCCTCATAAACTGTTAGAGATTTTGTCAGAGAAAATCTTTATCCATTGATTCATTTATTGAGTGGATGCAGGAGGCAAGCCTGTGCCAGCATCAGGGGCGCAGCAGCAAACAGGACTCTTGGGGGCCCAGCCCTCACAGCGCCTTCATTACCATTCCTGGCATTTATAGCTCAGTGTGCATTCAAAAGTGTTTTTACAGTCACCTCTAGTCAAGATGGCATTGAGTTCATGCTTTAAAAATAGCCTGCTCCTCAGCCAGAATCTCATACATTGCAGATGGGAATGCAAAATGGTTCAGCCACTTGAAAACACCAGTTTGGAAGTTTCTTATGCAATTAAACACATACCATGCCACCCAGAAATCCCACTCTTAAGTATTGACCCAAAGGGAATGAACCTACACAAAGACTTGTGTGTGAATATTTTAGCAAGGGTTATATGTACCTCCCAACTTCTATCAATAGAAGAATGAAGAACAGATTCCAATACAGCCATACTATTCAGCAGTGAAAAGGAAAGACATAATCAGTATGCACAACATGGGTACATCTCAAGGTCTCCATGCTCCGTAAGAGAAGCCAAATCCAGGAGAGCTACTAACTGCTTCCAGTTACATGAAGTTCTAGGAAAGACAAAACTAATCTACAGGCAGCAGATCAGTGGTTCGTAGGCTTTAGTTAGAGTTTGGGGAAGGAGATGGATAGCAAGTGTTATTTCTTTTGATTGTAATAGTGTTTATTTAACTTTATATATAGTTATCCAAACTTACTGAATTACACACTTTAAATTCATGCTTTGTGTATAAAACATACCTCTGTAAAACCAGTGTGAGAAAACTTAAACACATCTCCATGAGTGAGTGGGGAAAAAATAACCTCTTCATAAAGTATCATAATACGTAAAGTAAACTTTTCGATAGATGAACTTACATAGCCTCACTCACAAATACGACGTTGAAGCAGAAAGGAAACAGGTCTCAGACCTGCCGGTGTCTGGGTCTAGAGACAGGCACAAGTGACCAAGAATTCACTGAAGTCCTTCAGAGTAAATGGGGACCAAAGTGTCCTTGGAGAACAGGAGGCCTAACATCAGACTCACTGCTTGAATCTGCGTTGGGAGTGGGCTGGGGATAGAGGCTGGTCTGACAAGTGGGACCTGAGCTAAGTCACCTTGACGAGTTAACTATATCTGTACCATTTCTGCATCACTAAAACCGGGAATTCTGTGCTGCCAATAGGAAACCTAATTTGGGACTAGGACCCTAAGGGCCTGGGTTTAGACAAGTGCAGAGAACAAGAACAGACAAAAAGATTCCTCTTCAAAAGAAGCCTGCAGGTGCACCCTGGTGGCCTAGTGGGTTAGTCCACTGGCACAGTCCACATACATCCCAGGGTCCCCAGTTCAAGACCAAGATGAACAACTAAATAAAATAAAGTGCTTCCTCCTCCTCTCTCTTCCTGTCTGCCTGCCTACTTGCCTTCATTTCTGCCTGCAACTTTCAAAATAATAAGTCTACAAACCAAAATTCTAAAACACGTAAAGAAAACTGACACTAAAAGAGATAACCAACAAACTCAGCAGATGAATTCCATTGGTCGTGATAAGTGCAAATAACAGCAATATTGAAATTACTTTAAAAATGTAAAATTCTAATAAAGTTGAAGGAAGGAATGACTTGTAAAAACAAAAGAGTTATGGAACAAAAAAGCATTAGCTATTGATGTGAAAAATAAACAATTAGAAAATGAAAAGTATCACTTGGGAAGTGATTCAAATTCAAATGGAGTAAATTCTAAATCAGACACTGGGAACTGATTCAAATTCAAATGGAGTAAATTCTAAATCAGACACTGATGAAAAGACAATCAGCAAACTGAAAAATATTTTTGTGTAATTTATACAGAAATCAGCACAAAAAGATAAAGAAATAGAAAATATGGAAGAGCAGGTAAGAAATGGTGGTCGAAAGACTCCCCAAAACGTGTAATAGAAATTCCAGAAGGATAGCATAAAAGATGTTATGGAGATACAATATCCACTGCACAATATTCAAATGATGACTGAGAATATTTAAAAACCAAAATGAAAGTCCTTAAGTGGAAAATACATACCATCTGCTAAACAGGATGGTTAAAAATTGATCTCAACCAGAAACATTGTAATTATAGAGCAGACAAGCAAAAATAAAGAGAAAAATCTTAATAGTTGCCAGAGAATAAAGACAAATTGCCTACAGAGAAAAGCTGATTGAACGGACAGCAGATTCCTCATTGTAGCAATGGATAAAAGAGAAAAAGAAGTACTATCCTGTACATGCAGAGGGAAATTTAATACACAGTGAGATGAGCATTGAAAAAGAACAAATTGCAGACATTTTCAGACTTTTGTGGGTTGAGCATTTATCCCCTGTACCATCACTGAAAGAATTACTAAAGCATGCGCTTCAGCAAAAGGAAATGCAAAAAGAAAACATTAAGTATAGAAATCGATCAAATATATTGGTAAATCTAATATCTGACCATATAAATATTAATGTTGACCTAAATAGTGGAATAAGACAATAATAAGGAAGATGGAGTGGAGGTCAATTCTATAGAGACTTATCTTCTGTTAAGGGTCTTGCCTTTGGGGTAAGACACCTTTGAGGCTCAGGCAGCTGAAGATAGCTGAGATGTGGACCAGGTAAAGTCCAAGGACTCAGGTTCTCATCCTGGGGCCAGGGTGAAAAATTAAAACAAGTCACTCACTAAATAAAAATGCTCCTTCCTCCCCAACTTCCCTCCACCCCTCCCTCTCTCCCTTTCTTCCTTTCTTCTTTGCTCTCAAAAAAAAAAAAAAAAAAAAAAAAGGAATTGTCAGCAGGAAAATAGTGATCCTGATAACTTTATACTATTAGGAAAACATAGCTAAGTATGTTAAAAAAAAAACAATCTGGCCCCCAATCTTGAGCCCAGGTTCATGGCTTTTATAGCCAGTGCTTTAACTGCCTAAGCTACAGAAGGGGATTGTTAGAAAAAAAATTAAAATCACTAAAAGAAACAGCCTTCAAATCAGTAGGAAACACGTGAGCCCTAGTGACCTGGTGGTCTGCTACACCCTGGCCACAGTCCACAAGCCTCCCAAGGTCCCAGGTTCAAGACCGAGGGCCAGGGTGTAGCAACCAAGATGAACAACTAGAGAAAATAGATGAAGAGCTTCTTCCTCCTCTCTCTTCCTGCCCGCCTGCCTGCTCGCCTTTATTCCTGCCTATGACTTTCCTTTAAAAAAAATATCAAAAGGAAGGAAAACATTAATGTGTTTGCATATGCTTGTCTCTCTCCCTCAAAAAACTCATGGAAATAAAACACACACATACACACATACACACGGATGGTAGAAAATAAGTACAAGTCAATCAGTCATCACAATGAATGTAAATGAATTAAATTTATTAAAGACAGAGACTTATCAGGAGAAAAAATTTTTAATCAAATTCAGCTGTACAATGTGTATCGAGAAATATCTAAGACAATGACACAGAAATGTTGGAAATGGAAAAGGACATCCAAGACAAATACCAAGCAAAGGACGCTGGTTGAACAACGCTCATGCGCATGGAAGAGGAGCATGACACTCACGTCATGAGTATCTATCTACTCAAGTTAAAGGGAGTCATTAAGTTCATGAAGAAAGCAAGAATCCTAACCAGAAGACGAGAACTCACGAACTTATTCAAGGACTGGTCGTTCCGTAAACTGGATCTTCATGCAGGTAGGTCTAAGTCCCCAAAAGTGGAAATGGATGAGGCCTGGGGATCAAGGGGCACTTTTAAAGAAGGCTGCTTGCCGACTACTAACAAGCAAAACAGTAAAGGCCCAGCCCACCCCAAAGCTCTTGGGGGCCATTTGCATATTAAATTGGAGCATTTGTGTAACTGTTGCCTAGAAAAGCCCACTGTCAACGCTGTCACACCAAACTCCTATGCCCTCATGCCTGGCCTCTTTCTTTTGGGGGCCAGTGAAAAGGCTGGGTTGCAGATGGAGGTGCTGGGGGCGCAACAAGCCTGGGGCGTTTGACCGAATTCACATCTGACAACCTTGTAGACAAGAAAGAGAAATGAGCCGGATGAGGTACAATAAGGTAAATTTGTCTTGAGCCCCAAAGGGCAGCTGATTAATAGACACTGTTAAGCAGGAGGCGCGTTCTTAATTGCGGAGGTCTGTAAGTCAAGCTCAAACCGTGGGTCCCTCATCTATCTACCGGCTGGATGACCTTGGGGAGATTTTTTTTTCCCTTTATTTCTCTGGGCTTCGGTCTCCCCAGAAAGAGATAGTTCAGTGTGAGAGTTAAAGGAGGAACCTCATTAAAGCACTACGGCACACAGGAAGCACTGAACAAGTGATACTTCCTATTGGATAGAATAGGGAGAGTGTCAGGAGCACACCTGTGAGAAGGATGTTAGTGTTTTGGTGACGAGGAGCTCAGCAGGATGAAAAAGCAGTCTGCAATGTGGGCTATAACATGAGAATACTGTTGATCGGGGAGGGGTGTTTCTCGGTCTAGCACCAGTCAGACTCCATCTCGAGAGCTTTCACTTTTGAAACTTAGATCAGTGGTTCGCAACTGTGGTCCCCAGGAATTTCAACAGCATCTAGAAATTTGTTAGAATTGCCATGCCTGGGACCCACTCAGTTCTAATGAATCTGAAACTCTGGGGATGGCATCTCGTGTGTGTTTTAACAAGCTCATGGCAGGATTCTGATAGATGCTTACATGGGAGAAACACTGATCTAGATAGACAGACTTGTTAGGGGTAGATAAAGGTCTCAAAACCAGTTGAAGTCCAGCTGAACAGCCTGAAGATGTTCAGTCTCGAGAAAAGAAGATCTGACCAATCTAAATAAGGGTCAGATGGAAGAAGGCGCTGGCTTATTTCTCCATGTCACCCCAGTGATTGTTAGGACCATCCTAAAAAATGGGGAAGCAAAAATAACATGGTGGGGCATGCCCGGATGGGGCAGTGGTTAAGTTAATCGCCTCTGAAGGAGCAAGTCACATACCCCTGGGTTCAAGTCCCGGGTCCAGGGAGAAGCAACCAGTGTGAACAACTAAATAAAAAAATAAATAAAATAAAGATTCTTCTTCCTCCTCTCTCTTCCTGCCTGCATGCCTACTCGCCTTCATTCCTGCCTGCCCCTTCCCTTAAAAACAAAAACAAAAACATGGTGGGTCAGAGAAGTGCTCAGTCTACAAGGAAAAGACATGGGACCCAACTAGCCTACACCATCAGGATCTATTGATTAATAACAGGAGTCCAGAGGGAAGTTCTGTATCCAGTTAATTCACCAGGTCAAGGTCCCATCAGTCATTTCAGCTTCTCAAGTGAATCAGCAGCTTGACTCAAGGTTGCCCAATTGTGGAAGAAATCTTCAGGTCACATTCACAGATGAGATTCCTGTGTTGCCTTTGAAGAATTAAGATACATTTCCAAGAGGAACCCTTCTGTTCCCCCAGCAGATGTCCCCTCACATCTCATTGTGAATGGGACATACCAGGTCACTGGCTGGGACACAGGAATTGCCAGCATGGACTGAGCCCAGGGTTTGTCAGCAGCTCTGTGCCTCGGACCCCTTTGGTAGTCTGAAATACTGATTTTAAAACAAAGTGATAGGATTACAAAGCAAGCTAATTATACTGAAATGCAGCTTTCAGATATATGTTTGAAAGTGAGCTAGTGGAATACACTTGCTTCTTTATTAGTGCACTAAATAACGAAATCCAGCAGCAGATCTAATAACAGCCATAACTGTAAGTGGTGATGAATGTAAACAAAGTTCTGAGATACCTGTAAGAACTGTTTTGTGATAGGGAAATAGTTGTGATTTCTGTGGGTGACAAAGTCACAAGTTATTGCTGGCACTGTGGTGGTTTCTTGCTTACATTCATAATAGAAAGAAATATTCGATTTCAACTGCAAGTTAAAAAGAGTAAAGATGTAGGGTTTTCTCCTCATGCAAGTTTGCAGATCCCTGGACTCCATGTTAAAAACCCCAGTTTACATTCACCAAGGTTCATAGGCTGGGACTAGGAGTAGACAAGCCTTTCTGAGACCAGTGGCCTCAAAGGAGTGCGGCTGTCTAAACTAAGTCATGACTGAT
>RJWH01004280.1:0-42736 GCA_004363575.1 Solenodon paradoxus | reverse complement strand
GTTCTCACTCTGTTAATTTATGAATTTAACATGATCCCAACTCGAATAATTTTTTTTTTTTTTAATTAGGCAAGATGACTCTAAAGTTCACATGGAAAAGCAAAACCAGACAAGCTCTGGAAACAAAACTTAGAGAAGCAGAAAACAGTGCAGACAATATTAAAATAGATTATTAAACTATGGTAATTAAAACAGTTTGGTACGACGGTCCATGAAGGAGATTCAGAGAGCAGAAAAGAAAGCGGAAAGTTAGTCCACATGCTGTGTGGGAGTGTGGAACATGTTCATGAGAGAAAGATTGTGTTGAGACGAGAGATAGATGTCTAAGGAAAAAAACTAGAATGCCACCTCAATCTTTTAAGCTCTTTAAAGCAATTTAAATTCCTGAAGGGTAAAGTTTGCGTTTGCTGATGGATGAGGAGGAGAAGACCCTGGTGGATCAGCGGTTAGGACAGTTGCCTCTGGAGGAGCACCGGCCACATGCTCCTGGGTTCAAGTCCTGGTGCCAGGGAGACACAACCATGTCAACAACTACATAAAAAGAAATAAAAGATGCTTCCTCCTCCTCTCTCTTCCAGCCTGGCTGCCTGCTCGCCTTGATTCCTGCCCTCACGTTTCCTTTAAAAAAAAATAGGGGGAGGGGGACTTGGCCAAGAAAAAGAAAGAAAAACATCAAAAGCAAGATCAAAAGGCAAACAAAAGACTGTGAAAAATATTTATAATTCATCTCACAAAGAATTCCTGCAAGTCAATGACAACCAACAAGCCAACAGAAAAATGGGTGAAGATTATGAGTTGTCAGTTCATAGAGAAGAGAGTATAAATGGTTCTTAAATAAGCAAGGAGATGCTTGATCTCATGTATAAGAAACATGCATGTTGAAGCCACCATGGGATTCCACTTTGACCAACAGATTGACCAGATTCCGGGGTTGGTGAGTGTTGGCGAGTGTTGGTGAGTGTGGGACAGGTGGCAGGCACCCTCTCTCGCACACTCAGCGTGGAAGAGTTTAGACTCCTCTGACCTCGGTGGAGATCAACTTGGCAATACTTACTAACAGGAAAAATCTACACTCTTTGACCTAGCAATTCTAACTTCTAAATATTTATCCTCTAAGCAAATCTGCATATTATGCACAGATTTATAATCAAGAAAATTCATTGCAGCATTGTTTATGCTAGCACGAGACTGGAAACAACTGAAATGTTTATCGCTAGGGGACTGGCTAGATAAATCATAGTTCATCCATAAAATGCTCATGTACAGGCATTAAAAATCCCATGTGGAACCATCACCAAGGCAGGTTGTTAGGTAGAAAAAGCAAGGTGTGTGAACACACTATCATTGTGCATCTACACACACGTATCTGCGCACCTGCTGAAACTAGAAGGAGAGTTAAGAATAGTCAACAAATTGATTATTGTCCTGAGGGAGAGCTGGCCATCGGATCGTGGGTGGAAACAGCGTAATTCTCTAGGCAGACTCTTGCAAATTTCAAATTTTCCTATCATGTGCCTGCATTACTTGTTGAAAAAAAATTTTTTTAATATTGCCAAGGTTATTTGGCAAGTTAAAAGTGTGTATTTGTCATCTGGTTCTAGAATTACAGGTGTAAGGGTTTCCCACACACCCTGAAATGCCCAGGAGTGTCCCGCTCACAGTTCATGGAAACACGCTGGAGATTTGCTGCCGCGGCAGGAGGGCACTGGAAACCTGATGTCCAGCAGCGGGGAGGGTGGGGGCATGTGTGGGGGCACATCCACGGCTTTCTATCCCAGCAGTGGGGGCGAGGGCTCCAACCGCCGCATCTATGCCAACACGTGTTATTTATTGTCTGTCTGTGATTCCACCATCTCCCTGTGTGAGAAGCTCCTGAATCTGACCTGCTTCCCTAAGAGCGCCCTCATTTTATAGGGCAGGACGCCACAGCTCAGAGAGGTGATGAGCTGTGTCTGAGGCTCTGCAGCAGCCTTGGGCAGAGGCGGGGTTCTGACCCATCATGCGGTCTGCCTGGCTGCAAGAAAAATCCCTCCACAGGCGCGCCCTGGTGGCCAAGCTGTTTAGTATACCAGGCGCAGTCCACACACATCCCAAGGTCTTGGGTTCAAGCCCGGGGCCGGGGGAACAACCAAGATGAACAACTAAATAAAATAAATAAAATGCTGCTTCCCCCTTTCCCGCCTGCCTGCTCACCTTCATTCCTGGCTACATCATTCCTTTCAAAAAGAATTCCCTCCACAGAGGTGGGGAGGCCTCTGAAGAGGACATCAGCACACAGAGCACAGGCCCCAGGGAGGGAGCCTGTGGTACCTGGATTCCAGGTGGAGGCCCTTCCCTGGCAGCTGGGGCACACTCGCTGTCAGCCGCACTGCTAACACTCCAGCGTGGGCCTGGCCCCATCCTACCCCGTAACTTCCCAGAGGCACTTGGGCTTTTCAGGACCTGCCTTGCACTCAGGCATTTCTGGAGGAGATTATGTGTGTTGGATAAAGGCTGGCCACAGGCCAAAAGGACCACAGTCGTGGGCCGTTACTCTGCAACGGGCCCAGAACCTCACCTGCTCATGGCCTGGCTTATCATCTCTCCATCCACCCTCCAACCCAGCCCGCTGGGAACGCCCCCTGAGCATGCAGGCTACAGGCTTGAGCAATGGAGGGCAGGGTATGTCACACATGTGACACAGCTGTCAGGCTGCTATGACCGCACAGGGCCGGGGGCACGCGTGGTGCTCCACCAAGTCCGTTGTCTTTTCCACAGTTCTTGGTCCCTGCCCTTGAGGGAGGCTCGCTCGGTCAGGCTGGCGGGGAAGCCGGGGGAGGGGGGGGGCCAGGCAGATGCCCCAGGTCAGGGTGGGTGTGCTCGTGGCTTCGGCAGGGGCGCAGAGGAGGGAGCGCTGGCCACGCTGGCAGGGAGGGCTGGACCCGAGAGCCCCAGGCACCCACCCTCAGGCAGGGTCTCAGCAGGACCCTTGGGTGGGACCCTCAGCTGGGCAAAGCCAAAGGGGAGTCCAGAGTCCAGGCACAATGGGGATTTAGAAAGGGGGAACAGGCTTAGCAGAGCATTGTTCAGCATCTGTGAGGCCTTGGTAAGCCACGTAACCTCTCCGAGTCTATTGCCTCAACTGTAACAAGGAGACGGTGCTATTTCACAGGAGAAAATGACACCCTGAAAGTGCAGTGCTGAACCCCGAGCTGGCAAGTGCGCCTGGGAATCTCATGCTCGTGTGCACCAGGAGACTGTCTAGAACTTGGCTTGCTGTTGGTGAGAGCACCCAGCCGGGAACACAAACTCTGGTCAACAGGCGTGCCCGGGGAGAGTAGAGGTTAGGTCCACAGCTTTCAGATGAGCGCAATCCACATGCATCCCAAGGACTCAGGTTCGTGTTCTGGGGCCTGGGGAACAGCCAGGATGAACTACTAAAATAAAAATAAATAAAAATGCTTCTTCTTTCTCTTTCTACTGCCTGTTTGCCTGCCTGCAACTTCCTTTAAAAAATTTTTTTTTGTCAACAATAGAACGAAGAAAAAAAACCCAGCAGAATGGATAAATACATAGATAAATTGTAGGATATTCAGTCAATAGAATATTATCCAGCAATTAAAAACGGACAGATTACATGGTACACCCTGGTGGCCCAGTGGGTAAGCCCACCAGACACCATCCACATACATCCTAAGGACCTGGGTTCAGGACCCAGGGCCAGGGGTAATCAACCAAGATAAATAAACAACTAGATAAAATAAAGTGCTTCTTCCTCCTCTCTCTTCCCGCCTACCTGTCTTTGCTCATCTTCATTCCTGCCTGCACTTTTCCTTTAAAAAAAAAAAAAAGGACAGTCACACACAACATAGATGAAGCTCACAGATATAGTTGTGCACAGAAGAATAGACATGGTATGGTTCCATGCAAATTCAAAAAGATAAAACACAACAATATTGTTTAAGATGACAGATACATAGGAAATAAAACTGCTAAAAAAAAAAAAATTAAGAATGTGATTGTTCGGCTTACCCTGGTAGCTTAGTAGTTAAGTCCATGGCTCTGGATGACATAGGCCACATAAAAGCCCAAGGACCTGGGATGGGGGTGGGTGAGAACAGCAGACAGGAACAACTAAATGGATGAGTGAATGCTTCTTCCTCCTCTCTGACTGCCTGCCTGCCTGCCTGCTTTCATTCCTGCCTGCTTCCTTCTACTAAAATAAATACAAATAAATTTTTTTAATGTGATTACCCTAAACACTGGGGTGTTGACTGCCTCTCAGAGGGAGGAGATGGGGCTGATCAAGAAGACACAGGGGCTGGGCTGGGGGCTCTGCTCTAGGGTGCTGTGCTTGGTCCACAGTGGCTCTATCTTTATTTGCTTTATAATTTATTTATTCACAAAACAGTAGAAACCTGTTTTATGCTGTCTTCTGTCCGTGTGATTATCTCAAAGTCAAAGAAGAATTCAAGTGCCTGGTAACTGGACTGCAATAGAACAAACGGCTGTTTTTCTTCTCCCTGTCCCTGTGCCCCCACCAGCTCTTGCTCTGAATTGGGAGGCAAAGAGCAGGAACGAGAAGGGGCTCAGGGAGGGATGGAGACCGGCAGGCCTTGGCTAGCCACCCCATTGCACTGCTCCCAGACAGAAGAGCCCCCAAAAGACACAGTCCAGAGTCTTACTTTAAACCACTTTATTCGGGTTGGCTGGTAGTCACGGATTGGATGTGTACGGGGTTACCCACACCCCTGGGCAAAGCCCTCCGCCGCCCCCACATCCCCCCGGGGAGATGATGGGTGGCCAGAGGTTTGCACCAGTTCCAAGGGGGTGTTGGGCCCAGTAGAAATATTTACAAATCACCAGGGGTGGGCGTTCCCCTGATCAGGAATTGTGAGGGGATTAGTAATATTGGGGGGCCCTGGGCTCCCAACAGCCCCAGGCCCTCGGTGGACTTGGCATAGGCCCCCAGAGGGAGCTGGGACATTGGGAGCTGGCAGAGGGGGGCTCCTGGAAGAGCCTCAAAGACCCTGGAAGGGGTCCTGCTGGTGCAAAACTCTGCGCGGCGCCAGGGGTGCTGGCGGAAGGCGGCTCCCTGCCCCGCCCCCGCGGACGGTGGGACAGGGTCGGGCTCTTAGGTTTAAGGAAGCTGAACACGAACAACCCACCAGGAGGCCTTGGGGGTCCCCCTCTCCTCCCAAGACCCCTGCGAGTGACCACGCCCAGGGCGCTCCTGGCACAGGACCTCACTTCTGCAGGGGCGAGCCCCTCGTTCTGCACAGTGACGCAAGTCCACGTTCGGGGAGGGGTCACTGCCCACACCCCCAGGTCCAAGAAGGGGTGGCAGGAAAGAGGGAGAATAAGGCTGGGAGGCCCCGGCTTGGGACAGGATTGGGGACAAGCAGGCAAAGCGAAACACTGACGCCACTGAAGCGGGAACAGCGAGGGGGCAGCCCCGCCCAGCGACCGGATGGCCGTCCCCTCTGTGCCCAGAGCCACCTTCTCCGGGCAGGTCACCGCAGGGGGTTTGAAAAGGAGGGTGAGCAGGGCTTACATGCTGAACGAAAGGGTGGTGGGCGGAGGGCCGAAGAGGTGGCCACAGGCCGTCTCCGGGACGGGGAGGCGGCTGGACCCAGGCAGTGCCGTCCCCAGCGGTCCAGCGGCTCCTCATGCACTCAGTACGGCCGTCGGGCGGGGGCGGGACCGGCGCGGGCGTCCGTCTAGAGGCTGCAGGCCTCCTCGTCCACCGAGCGCTTCCGCAGCTCCTTGCCCGGCTTGGGCGGCGGGGGCGCGGGCGCGGCGGGAGGGACTTCGGGCAGGTGCAGGACGGAGTTCTCGCCGGGCTGCACCCTCAGGTAGGCCTTGACCTTGTGGTGCCGGGCCTTGCCGTCGCTGAAGTCGATGACACGGCACTCGTAGGTGCCTTCGTCCGTGGGCTTCACCCGCGACAGGCGCAGCTTGTGGGAGATGTTGCTGCCCACCACCTTGACCACCTGGGGGCGACAGAGAGACGTGAACTTGCGGGAAGCGGCGGAGCACCCCAGCCCAGAGCTGGGGCCCCAGCACCACTCCCACCGGGCGCATAGCGGGGCCGAGTGCAGAAGAGTGAGTTAAATCGCAAACGAAAGTAGAAGCGGTTTTCAGGTGGGTCCACAGACTGCATAAACGAGCGGAGTGGAGTGGGGAGGGCGGAGTACCACGCAGCAGTCAAAAAGGAGCTGGAGCAGACGAGGCAGGGCTCAGGGGCCCGCAGGAGCAACGCGCCCCCTTCAAAGCTCCTGCAGTGTGAGGCCATTTCTGTAAACAGGTTGCACAGGTTTGGGGGACTGGAGAGCAGGAGGGAAGACACGGGCCTGGGAGCCGTGGTCTCTCTTGGAAGGGACCCTGGGGTCTGTGGACAGGGATAGGCTACCAAGTGATTGCCTAGTTTCACTGGAAATGTTTTCTTTAAGAAAAAACAATAAAGGTGGATCACAAGTATATCAGGATGCTACAAAGTGTTGACTTCGGGGACAGAAGCAAGAAGGTGATACTGGTCTTTGGACTTTTGCTTATTTATTTGATTGGGTTTTTACATTTTTTATTTTAAAACAGAAGTGTAACTTGTATATAGGGAAGTGTAGGCAACTTGCCTATACAGTGTTATGACCTTTTACTCATGTGTAAACCTTGTGACACCATCCACGAGAGGCAGGGGACCTTGATAACCCTCTAGAGTGTGCACTTGTGGGTTTTCCCTGTCAATATTTGTCCCCACGGGGTCAAGCGCTGCTCTACGCATCACCGCAGACTCACTCCCCTGCTCTTGAACTCCCTGGTGGCGACTTCTTTCACACTACACAGCACCAGGCTCAGCCTGCTCTTTTTCATTGCTGTGTAGTATTCCATCACGTGGGTGCACCACGAGCTCTTTATCCAGTCGTCTGTAATGGACATTTGGGTACTTTCCAGATGTGAGCACTTAGGAATAAATGACTATTACCATAAAGCTACTGTGAATTGTCTTCAATTAAAAATGAAAAGGCAGTTGGACAGACATACCAGGGAAGCTGGGCGAATTGCACACAAATTCAAAATAAAAAGCTTTTCTAGCAGGAGGGGTGACTTGAGCTTATGAAGAGGGGTAGTGGTGGTAGGGGGCTGCCATCCTTCCGGGTCTTTCTTATATAGAATCAGAAAGAGGACTGTCCCACCGCCAGTGGCCCCCACCCCCCATTAGAGAAAACAGAGATCAGTCCCCATCCGCCAGCCCTGACCCTCCTCCCAGTGACATTACCACATGCTGGCTGTACAGGCCTGCCAGGCCCAGGCTGGAACTGAGTGGGCCTCAGACCTCTGGCTCCTCTGAGCCCTGCTGGTCCCATGGTGGGCAGGGGGCTGGCACCATGGAAAACTGGTCATCCTGTTCTTGCCAAGCCCCAGCTCCTGCAGGGGAGTCCTCTGCTAATCAGCTTGCAGTGAGAAGACCAGGATGAGGATGAGGACAGTCTCTGAAGGGCATTCACTCTGTAGCTGGGCACTCATATGACTTCTGATTGTCTCACTAATCTGCTATGGCCTCCCTGGGCCTTTCTCATCTCCTCCCAAATGCCAAGCCCCTTCTGACCTCAGGGCTTTTGCATGTGCTGTTTTCACTACTATTCCCCATCTCCCTTGATTCTCATTCATTCTCAAACATCGCCTCCTCCAGGAAGCCTTCCATCATAAACCCCATTTATTTCCTTCATCTCAGTTGTCACAATTTGAAAAACATTTGATTTATGTTTCTCTTTAATGTATCTTTCTGGCTAAATTATAAACTCCATGAGGGAAGGGATGATATCTGACTTGTTCATTTTAGTGACCATTATGGGGCCTGATATTCCATAAGTAGTAATAATTTATAAACCATGCATTAAATGTGAAGTGGATTGACTTCGTTCCTTCTTTCTCCAAATGAAGTGGCACTCAGATTATCAGGCTTTCTACTTTAGATCATGGACACATGGCTATACCCACTTTACAGATGGTAGAACTAAGGTTTGGAAGGAGAGGTGATATTCCCATGGGTGCTGACTCAGTGAGTAGCAGAGCTTGGAACCAAAGCCAGGCCTGCCAGCATGCACTCTAACCCTCCAAATGGTGTCACAGGCCCACAGAGGGCCACCCAGAGCTGGCGGAGCCACAGGGGCCACCCAGGTACCAGAGCGAAGAGGGTGGGTGGGCAGCAGGGAGTCTGGCCCCTCCTCCTTTATTCTGGGCCCTCCTGGTGGGTCCTCACCCCCCAGGAATCAGGCAAGCAGGGCTTACAGGCAGGAGGCACAGGTGGGACCCAGGCAGAACGTCCCAGTAGCAAGCAGTGGAGGCTCTTCCAGCTGCCTGGCGTGGTGTCGGCGGAGAACCAGGTTGCCGGTCCTGATGGCCCCCTGCCCGCTGCAGGGGATGGCCCAGCTGGAGGCCATCAGCCTTGCTGACGCCATCACCTCTGACCAAGGGCGCTGAAAGGTCCTGTGGCCCTGCCACGCTCTCAGGAGTTAGGAGCTGCTGTTGCAAATGCGCAGCAGGGAGCGAATTACCTCAACATCTGTTTCCCTCACGGATATTAATTATCCTTCATTTGTCAACCCTACAAGGCGCTAATGGAGTAATAATGCGAAGCGCTGGGAGCAGCCACTCCGAGGGAGGGAGCGCCGAGCGTGACCCACCCTCTGCCCACACGGACGGCCTGGCCTGCTCTTGGTGGCAGCCAGCTCCGTCACCACTCTGCCAGCAAACACGGGTGACTTTCAGAAGAAACAGACAGGGAGGCAGAGAACTCTGCAGGGGCCCTGGAGGCTGGGCTCTGACCTTGACCAGCACCCTGGCCTTGGATTTCTGGATTCTTCTATTCATCGGACAAATATTTAGTGAGCGTCTGTTTGAAGCTGGGTGCTGGGGACACAGCTGCAAAGCAACCAAACCTGGCTGTGCGCAGGGGCTCACAGTCTAATGATCAGACCTCAGTTCCACAGTCCAGCACTTCAGTGAGCTGACGGCTAAGAGGACGAAGGGCAAGGACACACGCTCGACACGGCATAATCCCCAGCAGACAAACACTAAACAAGAGTATGAGTGACGTGGTGCTGGTGACGTGTTGGTCACTGGGAGACGTGAAGTGACTTGCCCCCAGCTACCAACAGCTGACAGGACCAGGCCTGAACATGTCTGGGGGTCTTCCATGATCAGGAAGACACAAGTCTCCCCACTCTCTTATCCTGGGGGGCCCAGCCCCTCCTCAGAGGCCCCTCCTGGGAGAGGGGCCCAACAGCCTGCTCCAGCTCCTTGAGGGGTGGCAGGGGCAGCCTGTAGGATTTCATTATCACAAACTGGGCAGCAAATCCTGAGGCCAGGCCTCCAGTGTGACCAGAGCGGCTATGAAACGAGACCCCCATCGGCTTGGCTGTAAATCATAATCACCTCGGCAGAGGCATCGACAGGCCTTAGCAGTGCAATTAAGCACCTAATTGTGCTGAAAGAGACAAGGCGAGTCCACGCCATGACCAAGCGCAGCCTCTGTCCTGCACGCCCAGGACCCAGGCCTTTCTGACTCAGCGGGGACGGTCCTGGGCCACCGCATGGGCAGGCTGGGGTCTTCTTTCCAGCCACGCCAGGAGGAACGGGGTGGTGCTGATTGGTGTCCCTGATGTTTCCTACATGGCACTTTCTTGAATGCACACACCTGAGCCAGGCCCGCAGTGCCTAGCCAACTCCTGCGCACTCCGACGGCACCTCCTCCAGGAGTCCTCCACCCCTGACCAGGTCGGGCCCCGTGGCCCCGGCTCTGAGATACAGGGGGCCATGCTCCTTGTTCTAATGGTCACAGTTGTCATCTTTTGGGAGCCCCCTGAGGACAGGACTGGGCAAACCTGGCCTTCACAGACATTCTTCATGTCCACCCACCAACGCTTCAAGAAGTGGTTGACCCCACGCAGCCTCACGTCTCTGGCGGACTTCCGAACTTAGTCCTTAAGTTCCTGTGAATCACCGCAGGAATTTTAAAAGGGACAGAAATAGCTGCAGCAGAAAATACTATCAGAGTACACTGTGACTGACCGCTGGACCTGTGCATCTGGGGTGAAGGATGCAGACTTGTGGGTGGCTCCAGGGGCCCCAGCCCTAACCCCACCCATGTAGGAAATGTGAGGGCCCCACTGTGAGGGCCCCACTGTGCGGGCACCAGTGTGTGCGAGTGGTTGGCCCTGGAGGCCACGTCGTTGACCTGACAATTCACAGTGAATCAGGTGTAGGGGCTCCCTGAGGCTGCGCCTGGCTTGTAGGAGAGACCCGGCTTAGGATAAGGGGCTGGAGACAGGACCACACGGATGTGGGTACACAGACTGGTCACGCCTGTTTTGAACAAAAGCAAGTTCCAGAACTGAATCTACAACACAAACTGCTCCTGTTAGCACAGAGGAGGGACTGACGGTGATGAAGGCAGGTGAACCCACTAGGTAAGAAGGGGTGCGTGTGCGCGCGTGTGTGTGTGTGTGTGTGTGTGTGTGAAGATTCCACTTTGCCTTAAACTTAAGAAGTAGGGAACCACCTCCCCTTGTAAAACTGGTTACAAAATTAACTTACATTCTGTCACAAAGGACTTTATAAGAGCAAAAGAAAAACTTCCAGAACCTGAAAATGGACGAGCAGAGAGCTGGACCTGAGCCACAGGAACAAGGCCCTAATGGCAGAGCCACAGCACAGGCAAAGCTACCGAGGTAGACGCTCTCAGTCCACGGGCCGTCCCCAGGCCCCAAGTGAGAGGAGATCATGCGTGTGAAGTCTTACCACGGCGCCCGGCCAATGGCAGGTCCTCTGGTCCATGTGTCCGTCCCTAGGCTTGGGGACCCCACTCAACCTCGCGGAGTCACCAAGCGGCCCCACTGCTCAGTCCTGCTGGCCCAGCGCCCTGCCCGCACAGGCACCTGGAGGTTGACAGCATCCTCAGCTCCCCCAGAGTCTGCGGTCTCATGGACCGTACCGTTGGCTCCCAGCGGTTTCCAAACATGGAATTCGGTCCCCCAAATCAAAACCTGGAGACATTGCTCGGAAATCAGGATTTTTAGAAGCTACGGGACTGCTGGGCTTAGATTCCTGCTGGGTCGGTTGGCTTCTGCAGATACAGGGCCTCATTCCCTAGGTCCCACTGTCCCACATGGGTCCCTTCATGTCACCTGCGTGTGGACAGCTGCAGGCACGTCCTGGGGTGTGTCCACAAATTCAAACCTACGTTTAGGTTTGGCCTGGTGGTGTGTGATAAATGTCATCCAGCACCCACTCCACGCCGGGCGAGGGGCTGGGCACGGGAAACGTAGCAGGAAGGCGGGCAGCTCCAGCCCCTGCTTCCCAGGAGTCAGACACGAGGCACGCACAAGCAGCTGGGGGGTTAACGGGAGAGGGGGGTCAATGGGTGAACTGGAGCCCACAGGTAGAAACAAACTGGGGTGTAAGGGGCCCCCAAGTTCACGCCCACACTCAGGAATGGGCACTTCAGAGAAATGCAGCCAACAGGGAGTCAGCAGCCAGCAGTGAGTCTCAGGCCAACACTGGCTTCCTGACAGAGGGAGAGTTTTCTAGGTAGAGGGATGAGCAGCCGGAAGGTGACCAGCGTGAGTCACACCAAGACTTGAAACCACGGGGCGAAGTTTGAGCCTAGACTGTGCACAAGCAGGCACACACCTGCTGCAGGTGTAACAGCGTTCCGGGATGGTCCTATGTGTGACCTGCCGGCTTCACGACCAGGGTCTTTGCTGTCTGTGTTTCCTAATCAGACTTCCAGCCCATCGGGCAGGAGCATCCTGAGGGCATGGGGGCGCCGGCGAGGGGGTGCCGGTGTGACGCCTGAGCACGTTTTATTTTACTAATTAGCATTTTTTTTCATTCCTTTCACGTGGGGCGCAGCAGCCAGGAATTCTAATCCTCTAAGTCAATTAAATTGTTCTTCCTTTGCCTGCGATGCTCCTTAACCCCCAAACAAAGTCAGAGGGGAGAGAGTTGCGACAAATGGGGTGTGTGACCACACACGAGATCTCTGCCTGCCAGGGCTGAACTGGTGGGTGTTTGAGCAAGAATGGGGTGTCCAGGGATCACTGTACGCTGGAGATGGCAGACCCCAACTCGGGAAGACCCGGGGGCACGAGGCACCAGTGGAGCCCTGGTTCTCTCCTGTCCCACACCTCTTGCCTGGGGGGGCGGCAGAAGCCTCCTCCCTGCCTGCACTCTGCCACTGCCAATGCCTGGCATGGCACCCCTCTGCTTCGGGGCGTGGATCCTCTGTGTGTCTGTGTCTAATTGGACTTAGGGTCCTGAGCTCCCCATAAGTCCTGGAGAAGCTCCAGAAGAACCAACAGAAAAGAGTGACTTAGGAAACCCCACTCCTATTCGCACTTACCCCTTGGGCACCAATTTTCTGAGTGTTGCTGGTGGTCTGCTGTCTCCTGCCAGCCTGGCCTCATGCCCCAGACACAAATCCAGCCCGGTCCCACGTCCACACGGGTCCTCAGACTGGTCCCCTCTCCTCTGTGCTCTCTTCCTTTTCTCCAGCTTCTTAATCCTCCTTGCTTCTTTGAGGCCCGGCTTGGGGTTCCCTTCGCACAAAAACTGTCACTCCCTGACAGCCCATCCCACCTCACAGGGCTCCAGCCCAGCCCAGTGACCGAGACCTCATGATGTGGAGCAGACAGCTCAGTCATGCACAAACTCCATCCAGTCTTTGACCCCTCTAAGCCTCACATCGCCTCCTGTAAAATGGGCAAATGCCTTGCCCTTCCCTGTAGAGATGTCACAATAATAAAAAATAAGTCACTGTTTAAAAAGGCTGAGCCAGTCCTGAAATCCTTCAGCTGTCACTCCCCAGCCTGCCTCATCAGGGGGAGCGAGGTGACCCAAGTGACCGTGAGATGCTGGCCATTGGTCACAATGGGCCAAGAAAAGCTGGATTGGTCTCATAGACCCTGTTGGGTCCCCAAATAAAAAATGCAGCTGAGACAAGCAAGAAGCATTGGGGATGCACACAGCCTTGGCCCTGACAGGAGAGAATGCATCTTCTCTCCCCTGTCATTTTTCGCTTCTGTCATTCAGTGAACTTGAAAAATCTCTGGCTTTTAAAAAACAGAGCGGGGCCATTTTTTTCTCTCTTTTTTCTCCTCTTCCATCTTCTTGACCAAGCTCCCTGCTGAACTGGACGCCCCCTCTACCCCACCCCACCCCCGGCTAATTTTTTTTTTTTTTTAATTACAGCTGAGTCCTCCATTAGAGCCCTTGTGAGAAGTCATTATCAAAACTCACACTTATTTTGGTTGCGTCCTTCCCTGCGTCCTCCTGCTGAGATGCTTTTAGCTGTTGGGAGAGGGAGAGGCAGAGAGAGCAGAGACATTAGCAGCACCCCTGGGGGTACGGACAATAGTGGGGATTCTACAGGGGGGTGATGCTCTGGGGGCCACAGGTCTGCAGCTGGAGCCCCTCAGCTTTGTGTCCCTTTCAGGGATGAGGGTGAGTAGAGCAAAGGAAGATAAAGGAGGTGCCTCTGAAAGATGATGTGTGCTGTGCACTTAGATATGTGGGTATTTGAGGCCACATCAGGCCCACCTGAGAGTCTGCAGGAGCGTCTTTCTGTGAATGTGTTTGTATTTTCAGGAGTTTCACACATGGAACAGATGATGCTTTGTAGCAGATGCTGCTGGAGCCCGGCCCACAAACCGTTCCTCCCGGAGGTGGTTTCCGATCGCCAAGCCCTGCGACTGGGCTGCCTGAGGGCGTTCGGTGACCACTGAGTGCTGCACCCCAGCAGGCGGCGGAAGGGGAGGGGAGGGGAGGGGAGGCGACAAGGCGACACTCCCAGAAGCAAGACAGAAGTGAACGTGCCTGTGCGAACACGCTTGTGGCTCCTGTGAACGTGTGCGGGTGCGTGTGCAGGCCCCGTGCGCGGGAGTGTGCGTGACGTGTTCACAGAGGAGCGGGCGGCAGGCCTGTCTGCAGATGTGCGTACACGAGTGTAAGAATGCCAGTGTCTTATGTGGCTTCTCCCAGAAGCAGACCTGGAGACAAACCTTCAAGCGCAAGGTGTTTATTGGGGAGGTGGTCTGGGAACATCAGCGGGGAGCGGGCAAGCAGCACAATGAAGGGAAGGGTGTCCATCTCGGTGCCCCATCAAGTCGGTCACCGCTCTGGCAGCTGGAACGTGCTCCCGCTGAGCACCTGGGAGCATGCGGAACACTGTTCGGTCATCCCAGTGGGGCCGAAGGAGCTGGGGGTCACCTCAGTTCTCACCAGCAGAGTGCTCCTCCGCCGCCTGGGGCTGAGTCACAGGGGCTGGCAGCGGGGCTGGCGGCCGGGGGTGGGCAGGAAGCCAAGAGCATCTGCTCCGTTGGTGTGTGTGTACGTGCGTGGAGGCAGAGGCGTGTGCCTGCGCGTCTGTGGACGGGTGCACACGTCCTGCCCTTTGTGGAACGAGTGCTCAGGTGCTTGGAGAGCTGCTAGAAGGTGAGACAGGAGCCCACGTCGCCCCGTAACCTGGAGTCAGCTTACACCCCTGGGGCCTCAGTTTCCCGCCTGCCCACCAGAGGGGGGGTCTCTGTGCTCCGAGGAGGGCCCTCCTGCGGCACCATCCCCGGCACTCAGCCCCACTCCAGACAGAAGGAGGACAGAGTGTGAGCCCTAACCTCTCAGAGAGATGAGGGGCTGAGAGACACCCCTACCCCGGGGACAGGATTCTCCCGGCCCGTCTTGGGTCCCAGGGACGGTACCTGGTTGGAGGCCCACGCTTGCTTGTCGGTCCAGTCCCTGCGGCTGCGCAGGTACCACCACTGGATCTCCAGCGAGTAGGAGGGGGAGCCGCTGCCGCGGAAGGAGCAGGCCATCTCCACGTCCTCGCCCGTCCGTGCCGTCATGTCATGCGGCGTCTCCGTGAACAAGGCTGTGCGGAGAAACGGGAGGAGCGGCCCGGGCTCAGGAAACCGCAGGGTCTGGGGCGCAGGGACGGGGCAGGGGAGCGGGTGTTGGAGGCAGTGGGAGCCGCCAGACCTGCAGCTGGGAATGGGGGCTCAGGCGGGCCCTGGAGGAGCTCATCAGGCTGGACAGACGCTGCAAGTGACGGGGATGAAGGAGCAGGGCCTGAATGACTCCGCAAGCTGGGCCTCCATCCCGGAACCGTGACGGACAGAGGAGGGTGAGGGTGCCAGGTGTGAGCGAGGAGGTGGGGGCCAGGGAGGAAGTTGCCAGTTTCATGGATTCTTCCACATGTGCCCAGTCGCCTTTCTTCCCATCCAGGTCCCCTCCTAGATTTTTACGCCCCGCGCCCCCCACCCCCAGCAGCCAGCTCTGTCTTTGCAAAATCAAATCAGACCAGGATACCCGCCTGCTCAGGACCCTCCCCTGGCTCCCACTGCACCTCAGAAAAACCCATCAGAATCGGGTGCACCCTGGTGGCTTAGCGGTTAAGTCTCTGGCCAGCAGAGTCCACACACATCCCAAAGACCTCGGTTGTGACATGGGGTGGCGGGGACACAAAGATTAACAACTGAATAAACAAATATTCCCTCCTCCTCTGTCTGCCCGCCTCTGCTGGCCTTCATTCCTGTCTTCACCTTCCCTTAAAAAAAAACAAACCCACCAGTGTGGGGTGCAGGCCCCGCCTACTTCACCTGGTTTCCCACCTGCCTCACTTTTGGCAATTCCCAGTGCCTAGAATGTTTTTCTCTTGGCTCTGCTTTGGCCAGTTAGTCACTCAAAGCTCAGCTCAAACTTGGGTCCCCCGGAGAGGATGTCCTTGACTCCCTGAGTAGATCCCTACCACCCCAACTATGTCCGCTGTGGTCACGGGTCACAGCCGTGTCCTTGTCACAGTCCCGTGAGTACAGTGACCAAGATCCCTGCCTATGTAAATCTTGGTGCCCAGTCGGTGTCCCATGAGTGTCTCCTGGTGGGACATCCCACATCCTCTCGGTCCCTGGGGTGCAAGGGAGAACCCCAGCAGCCTCCCTCTCTGCAGGACCCAGCTCCCCCACCAAACAAAACCAGGGCAGACCTCCGGAGACCCCCCCAAGAGAGCCTCCCCAGGTGAATGAGAAAACAATCCCCATTTAATGCCCAGCGCCCCTCCCCACCATATGTTCGGTCTCGGTTCTCCAAACAAATATTGTCCTGAGATGTAATTAGAATTCTTTCCTCTTCTCAGAAGAGATTGTCTTGCCCTGGAAAGAAGCCTGGCAACGTGCAGGTCACCCAGGGAATGTTGTCTCCACCAGGCCCTCCACCCTGAGAGCAGGGAAACGTGACCTCCTCGCCCCGGGGGCCTCCATCCCTGCTCAGCTCCACCAGGAGGGAAAGGGAGGCTGGGCTGGGAGGAAGGATGCTGCTCTGGGCCACCTGCTTCTTCCCCCGCACCCTGCTCAGGGCTTTGGGAGGACGGGGCTGACACACACCTCCATCTGGAAGCGGCTGCTTTTTCTGCCCCACACAGGCTTCACTTTGGAGCTCGACTGCAGCAACCAGTTTGTGGACTAAGAGAAAGAAAGTCGGTACATCCCTGATCCCCAAGGTCAGAGGCATACAACACACTTCCTAGAGGTCTGAGGGGCTGGCTGCTGTCCTTCAACGCAGCCTGTTTCACAGGAACATCCAAATTACTGAGCTCACAGGCATGGTGGGCGACGCCTTCTCCCGCAGCAGTCTGGAAGCCGAGCCCGCCCTGTGCCCGCTGGGCGACACTGAACCCACGGAGCCAGGCTCCAGGAGGAAAGGTACTCGCCCACCCCCTCCGCCTTCCAGGGGCTCCAGCCAAAGGCTTCAGAGCAGTCCTTGCTGCCCTTTTCCCTTTCTGCCCCACAGTCATCTGCAGGGGACCCGTGAGTTCTGCCTCCAGGACACTCAGAATTGGGCCCTCCCCCTCAAAAGGCTCCATCTCTCAACTTTAACAGCTAGACAGCCCACTTGCTGGCCTGCCTGTTGCTTAATCTATGTTCTCTCTGACCAAGAGTAAAAGTCAAAGTCTTTAGACTGGCTGAAAAGGCCCTCACGTTGGGGCCACGTTGGGGCCCCTGCTGTCTTAGTTTTCCTCATTCTGTTTCCAACACAGTGGCCTCCTGGCTGCTCTTTGAACATTCCAGTGGAGAACCTACCTCAGGACTTTGCACTTGCTGCTCCCTCTGTCCGGAAGACTCCAGATTCCCACCCAGCTCCCTCCCTCCGTGGTTTCAGGCTTCTGTGCAAATGCCACCTCCTCCAGGAGGACTGCCCTGACCACTTCATTTTTCTGTAAGGAAGGGTGCAGGGAGAAAAGAAGGCAAGCAGGCAGGCAGGCAGGAAGAGAGAGAGGAAGAAACACTCCACCTATTGTATTTAGTTGTTCACATTTGCTATCCCCCCACCAGCCCCGGGTCCTGCACCGGGGACCTGGGATGTATGTGGGACTGCTCCCAGGGTGGACTAGAGAGCGAGGCCACCAGGGCGCGCCCTTGATCACCTCGCTTAAAGTTGTGTCTCTCATCCCAACCAGAGCTCCACGCCACCCTTCCCTCCCTATCAGCACTGTCCCACAGAACTTTCTGCAGCAAGGAAAATGTTCTACATCTGAGCTAACACAGCTGCCATCAGTCATATACATCTGCTGAGCACCTGAGCTAGAGCTAGTTGAGTGAGGAGTGGAATTTTAACTTGCATCTAATGCAGGCAATGGCTACCATATTGGGCAGCACACCAAGCCACCTATTTTATTTATGCTGACTGACTGCTCTCCCTTCCAGGAGGCTGACTATGCTGTCATGTCCATTGATACAGCCCTAGCTCTTAGCGCAGTACCTGGCACATAGTGGACGCTAAATAAATACCTAAAAAAAAAAGGGTGCAAGGGGAGCGAACAGTCGTGAGCTGTCCTAGGATGGGGGCTCCATCAGGATGATGAGGGCAAGGCTGGACCTCCATCTACCCTTGCTCAGCCTCCCCCTGCCCATGGGCCCCCAAACTGACTGGAATGAAAGGCAAGTAGGCAGGAATGAAGGTGAGTAGGTAGCAGGCAGGAAGAGAGGAAGAAGCATTTTATTTATTTTATTGTATTGCTCATCTTGATTGTTCCCTGGCCCCATTTCACAAACCCGGGTACTTGGGATGGATGTGGACTGCACTGGCCAGAGGCAGTGGACTTAACTGCTAAGCCACCAGGGCACACCAATAAATACTTTTTGAATGAATGAATGAACACACATCTGGGCAGTGACGGAGCAGGGTGCAGAGTCGGAGGACACCACCCTGAGAGTATGGGTCTGGCTCAGCCCTCCATGCCTTCCCTGATGCCCAGCTGCCAATTTGAGCAGGACTGAAGTGGGCTACAGAGGACCTGAGCTACCAGAGAGGCTGGGAGGGGATCAGAGCAGGACGGCCCCACTCAGCCTTGATCCAGGCCCCTCCCTGACCAGCACCAGCATCCTTTGCAAACTGTGAAAGGAGAGTAGCAAGGTCCCCTCATGGCACCCATGGTGACCAGCAGTGTGGCTCTGACCAAGAGGCAGCAGGAGGGACACAGCTGTGACTGCCTCTAGGTGCTACTGCCTAGTCCCAGAAATCAGAACGCACCCGCCAGTTTCCCTCCTGTAAATGGGGTGCAGGGTCCAGGGCTGCTCGGAAGGGCGCGGGCCTGTGTGACTCAGGCCCTGAGCTTCTCCTGCCAGAAATGGGGTTGGGGAGCACATCGGGCGACAGGAGGAGGGGAAATGGTTATGTGTGGGTCTTATGGGTGGAAGGGCGGGCAGCCGTGAGCTGTCCTTGGATGGGGGCTCCATCAGGGTGACAAGGGGAGGGGCTGGACCTCCATCCACCCTTGCTCTGCTGCCTGCGCCCAAGGACCCCCAAAGTGACTGCAAGCCCCCTGACCTGGCCTGCCATCTCTTCTGACTGATACAGAAGCAAGATTCAGAGAGGGCAGTGTCTGGCCTGGGGCTACACAGCAGCCAGCAAGGTCAGGCCCCAGACTCCAAGTCCTCAGCAGTCAGGCCTTCTCGTCCCGCACACAGTAGGACCACACACAGCTACTGCGCCGCTCAAATCCTAGAACTAGTCCCCTTGAGGGTGCTGTCCAACAGAAATAGAGCATGAGCCTCGGGCCAGGCACCAGGAAGTTTGTTTTCTAGTAGCCACATTAAAATTAAAAAAAAATTCAAAACAAGAGAAATCAATTTTAATAATGTACTTTATTTAACCCAAGATATCGAAACTTTTTTCAACATGTAATAAAAAATATGAATGAGGTCCTCTAGGTTCTTTCTGTGCTGAGCCTTGGAAGTCACACATGTATTTTACTTGGTTATGACCCAGCTCCGCGGACACCAGCCACGTTCCTTGCCGCGTGCACGGACGTCCCAGCCGAGGGGAATCTGTGCCAGCCTCAGCTTCCTTCCCCTCGAGGGTCCCCATGGCTCAGGCTTAGAGGGGCAGCAAGGATAAAAGGACAGCAATCCTTCCAAAGCCACACAGCGGAGTCTGAATTTGAACCCAGGCTCGTCTGACTCTCAAGGTCATGTTTGTCCCCATGAATTCAAATTCTTTTTGTTGCAGAGCTCTTGGTTAAGAAGGAGCAATCCGAAAGGCTCAACCTTGCAGGGTAGGGTGGAGTCCGTTTCAGCCTGAGAGCAAAGGCCTGGGCAGTCACGGAGGAGGCACTGTCCCAGCCTGAGGCAATCAGGGGAGACTTCCAGAGGAGGTGATGGCCCACCCTCAGCCTCAGGTGGAATAGGTGGTTGTGAGTCAGATGGGGGAGAGGCTTTGGCTCAGAGGACAGAATCTGGGTCCAGAATTCATGGCAGCCAGGCGAGTTGACTGCCTGTCAAGCCACCAGCAACACCCCCCTCACCCCATTCTAGTTTCTCTCTGACCCCTTCAGACCCTGCTGGGATGCTGCCACATTGCATGGATTGGGAAAAATCCCCTCAGGACCCCACTGGCACCAACCTCAGTGGTGAAGGAGGACCAATGGGGAAACTGAGGCTCCGGGCATTTGATGATACATTGAGTCTCCCTGTTCAGAGACATGAAGGCCTGTCCCAGGCTCCTCCCCGAGGGGGAAGTCACGCATTCAGAACTGGGAGCCTGTGATGGAGAACTGAGCCAGTATCTGTCAACAGACGTGCTATGTGACCCTGTTAGAATTTCTCTCCCTCTCTGAGCCACACACCTACCTACTCTGTACAATGGGGGGGTCAGTCCTGATGGTCCCAGAGCCCTGGCAACTGAGACAGCGATGTATGCCCTAAGGGCATTGGAACGGGAGGGTCACATCCACTTGGGGGTGGAGTTAGGCCCTGAAGGAGGAGTGGATACTGACAAGACGAGGCATGGTGGGAATTCCAGAGAGCTCTGCGGGGTTTTGCTTGTTTTTAAATCCCACAGTAAAGTTCAACACCAAGCTCCACACTTCTGTGTCTCACCGGCACGCCTCCAGAGGTGCGCCGCTGTTTCTCCCACCTCCACGGAAAGCGGGCACTCAAGTCAGCAAGAGGCTCTCGTGCCCTCTCCTGCTGCATCAGCCCCAGACACTGCAAGGCGGGCCGCTCTAACTTTGATGATGTGGAGATGCAGTAATCATCTCTAAGACACAGAGACCCTGCTTTATGCCCGGCAGCATGCCAAGCTCTTTGTATGCACTTTCTCCTGCGCACTGTGATGCTATACGATAGGTGTGATCTTCATTTTTCTGATGGGGAAGTTGAGACTCAGAGAGGTTAAGGACATGCCCAAGGTCACAAAGGTCACATCTGAACCCAGTTCCAAAAGGTGGTAGAATGAGTGCCCTTAATGCCTAGACCTTGTTCCTGAAGCCCCTCTTCCAGCGCCCAGAACCCAATCTCCAACTTAGCAACCCTGCTGACTTTGGGATATCAGAGCCCTCTGTCCTCTTTTTCCTCCCACCGAAGCCCGAGGTCGGGGCTCAGGTACCTCCTCCCAGACAGTCCCTTGGAGGCTGGTAGAAGAGTTTGGAGAAGGATGGAATAGTATTCTCCAGCCCCTGGGGCCAGAGTGGGGCTGGGCTTGCTGGGAAGACAATTAAAAAACGTTATCCACAAATTAGGATTCTGCTGGAGAAGGAGAAAGGGGCTTGATTTAATGTAACATCTTCTTCCTTTCTGCTTTTAATTGGGGGAGCGATGTATTAATTAACCCCAGGTTACCAGCATCATCTCAGGAACTGGCTCTGCTGCCCTGGCTGAATCTGTGCACATGACTTCTGGGAAAGGGGCAGGGGATGGTCTGGGGGATCCTGTCGCCCTTCAAGACCCAGGGGGCGATCTCCTTCCTCACCTTCCAGGTTGGCTGAGCTCTAACATCTGGGCTTTGCCTTCAGGCCTGGGTTCGAATGCTGTTCCCTCTCCTCACTAGCTGTGTGACCTGGACAAGCCCCTTCTCTCTGAGCCTGTTTCTTTATCTGAAAACGGGAGATTGGGAGGTTGGAGGATTACACAGGGAACAGATGCCTCATGCCTGGCACGTAGTAAATGCTCAACAAATAACATTCCTTTCTATCATCTTTTAGCTCAAAAATTCTATCATCTCCAGAAAGATTTTTAAAGATGCTTCCTTGAAGCCTCATCAGACTGCGCTGTGGACACATCTGTATTTCACTCACGCCTGGGCCCTGCAACCTCTCATCCATCAGTCCTGTCCCTCTGCTCCTTCCTCATTTGCTCCCGACATCCCCCCGCCCGCTAGCAGCCAGTGGGATACATGAAGGCCCCAGGGGGTCTTGTCTATCAAAGACAGATCCATGCACCTCAGATTCCCCTCTCCAGACCCTCTGATCCAGCCCCAAATCTCCTCTCTCTGCATAGAGCCACCCCCACCACACCTTTTCAATCTTCAAGTCTGTGGTTTGAGGCTGCCTCCTCCAGGAAGCCTGCAGGGACTGGACAACAGCCCATGCACCAATCTCAATCACGGTGAGAGCAGAGCTCCCCGTGGGGTCTCGTGGCAGGGGCCACTTGGTCAGGGAAACCAAGGCAGAGTGGAGTTAGAGAAGCACAGCCTGTGCTCTGGGTCACCCCTCAGCCCAAGCCCCCTCTCTTGCAAGGTTATACCATGTCACAGCCCACTTGAAAACCTCCAGAGGGTCAGCACGCTCTGGTGGCTCAGGTGTTAAACCCACACCTGGGGCACAGTCCACATACAGTCCAAGGACCCAGAAACTCCGGGGGTGGATGGATACACAGTCTTCTTTCCAACAATGGAAGAGAACTCTGTCTTCGAAGGAAGGGAATTCTGATCCAGCCTTGGAGGCGGTCACAAATGGATAAATACTGTCTGCTTCCACTTATGAGGCACCGAGAGGCGTCCAAGTCATGGACACAGAAGCAGGCTGGTGGCTGCCAGGGTAAGGGGTGTGGGTATTAATGTTTACTGGGCACAGCTTCGCTCTGGGTGATGACCAAGTGTTAACATGGATTCTGGGGACGGTGGTGGCACAGTGACCGGGGTGCATGCAATGTCACAAACTTTCTATTTAAAAACGGTTAAAATGGTCAAGTGTAGGTTGTGTGAATTTCACAATTTTGTTTAAGCCGCTGTGGCTTCCGGGCCCACAGCGCAGGTTTCCACACAGCAGAAAGCTGTGGACTCATGTCTGGGGCACCCCCACCCCAACTCCCCACTCCTCACCTTTCAGATCTTTGCTCAAATGTCACCTCCCCGCCGTCCCTGCTGTTCCAGCCCCCCTTTCTCTATGTGTTTTCTTACAGTTCCTGACCATTCTGCTCTCACTTCTTTAGTGTATTTACTGTCCGTCCTCCCACCTTAGCGGAGGCAGGAGGCAGCAGCCAGACCACATGGGAACATCCACTTGTGGGTGCCCCGCAGGGAGCATGTCAGTCCTCAGTGTCAAAGCCAGCTTTGCAGCTGCATCCAAAGCCCATACCCCAAAGGCGGCCCCTTCTGGCCATACCTGTGTCCCATTTGGGGCACAGCCTGAGGACACTTCCTGGAGGGGTTTTCAGGTGGCCCTCTACCTAAAGAAGGCTCCCTCATGGGCTGGGGGGGTCCCTCCCTGTGCACCGGATGGTCTCTGTGCCCCAGAGCAGGTGAGGTGACGGAGGCCCGGGTGTCCATGTCTCCCCTAGTTTGGCAGCTCCCCAGGGCAGCTCCCTGGCATTGCCCAGCGTGGAGCAGACACACAGGAGGTGCTGTTAGGCATGGGCTGAAAGAACGAACACAGGAAGGAATGGATGAATGAACTGAGGAAGGAAAGTCAGACAATAACCAAGAGGACTTCAGTTAGAAACTGTAAGAGCAGGAGCGGGAGACACCATTCATTCACCTGTCCAGTCATGCATTCACCCATTTGTTGGACACCTACTACAGGCCAGATTGGAGTTTCCGGGGGCTGTGCCCACGAGAGCAGGAGGGACAGACACTGAGCGTGGACGCAGGCATGAAGGGAGGCTGGAGTCAGGCCCCAGCAGGCTGGCCCCTCCTGCACCCCGTCCGAGGTCTGAGTCCCCTGGCTGCCTGAGCCCAGCCTGGCCCACAGGGGCCGGGCCAGATGCCAGGCAAACAGAAGGCAAGCTAGAGGCTTCCCAGGAGGGCCCATGAAGTGGTCAGGTAGAGAGCAACCCAGCACTAAAGAGGCTGGCAGTGCCAGGAAGGACCGTGACTGCCGCACCGTAGCCCCTACCCAGGGTCCAAGGGGTAGGGCCACCAACCCTGAGTCATTGTCTTCTGACTGGAGGCCACAATGTGCCAAGAAGTGGATGGCCTGGTTCCACTCAGAGCAGCCCCACGGGGTGAGGGCATCACCTGTATGTCAGCGGGAAACTGAGCCCTGATGAAGGAGGAGCACCCTCCACGAGCTGGTACTGTTTACCATTAGCCCATTTCAGAGGGACATACCAGGGCTCAGGGGGGAGTGTCCTGTCTGAGCCACACAGCACAAAGGGGCAAAGGCGGACTTCAGTCCAAGGCCGCTTGCCAAACTCCCCACCAACCGGAGAGCTCCATAAGCGCCCCTCCCCTTTCAGTCTGACTCTGGGGACCTTTGTCAGGAAGCCTGCTGCATCTAGCTCAGCTCAGGGCTGGGCTCAGTCAACCTGTTCACCTGTGAACCTCCTGCTGAAATCAGGAGATGTGTGATGCCCAGACAAGGAAGCCCAGAGAATGGGATGGGAGGGCCCTGGGGCCCCAAAAGGTGACTGGAGAGGGAGCCCCCTCCCCAGGGTGGGGCCAGGGGAGGTGCCCCGGGTTCTCTGCCTTTCTCCCTAGGCATTTCTGGCCTCTGGCAGGCTGCCTGCCGCAAGAGGGGCTGAGGTGGGAGTTGGTGAAGGTGGTTTCATCTTGCGGCCAATGCGTTTTCCTCCTCTCAAGAAGTGACAGGAGGGCATTTTGTACAGAAGCCTACTCAATCGCCTGCCTGCAGCAGATACTCGAGTCCTCTCTGCCAGGATCCAAGAATCAAACTTCGTGGAGCCCTGCCTGGGGTGGGCCTTGCACTGGGCTCCCCAAGATGCTCAGATCAGGCCCTCAAGGGGCCTAGAGTCCACAGGAGGGACAAACACACAGACCAGGGGGCTGCTGTCTGCGGACGGCCGGGACGGAGCCTGGATTGCTATGTCCAGTGGCTCAGGGTGTGCAGAGTCAAGTGAAGTACAAGTACTAGGAGAGGAGAAGTCAGGTCCACATCTGTGTGGAGAGTCGGGGACATGCTGGGACTCGAAGACAGAAACATTTGCACAGGTCGAGGGGGGCTCAGAACAGAACTGGGGAAATCAGAGAGTCTCCCAATTCCTACCTTTTGGGGACCACCTGCACACTTTCTGCAGGGTCCTGTACCAGCTCCAACATTACTTACTTATTATTTATTTTGAAAGCATCTTTCCCTTTTTACTTAAATAAATTCAGCTTAAAAGGAGACTTTTATTACAGCCATAAAGGAAAAATCAGCATCGCTCGCCATAAAAAGAGGGTAACTGTGAAGATAAACACTATGAAAACCAAACAGCGTCCATAAATTCGACCAGGGAAGGTGCCTGCTGAAGGCAAGGAGCCGCCACCTCCATTTTCCCTGATTAACAAAGGAGGCTGGTGAGGGTGGGGAGTTAAGAGCAGCACCACCCCGAGACTTTTCCTTGAAGGGGCAGGTCCTGTGAATGAGGGCATCTGCAGGACACCTCCGCCAATGTCACCGGCCCAATCACGCGGTCATCGCTGGTCCCACCGCCAAGACCTTACCTGGGCCGACCATACACCCTGCCCCTCACCTAGCAAATCCTCCTGGTTCTTCCCTGCAGCTAGGGCAGACTCCTGCCTGGCTCACTGCAAGGGTCCTGCACACAGTGAGGAAGAAAACCCAGTTCAGGACAGAGCGGTCCTGTGCGTGCTCGAGGAGGGATGAACAAAGAAACGCATGGAGGACTCCCTTAGGGCCTGTGCTGCTCAAACCAGAGAAGGAACTTCCTGAGGCATCCGCTTCCCTTCCCAAAATAAGGAAAGAACATTATTTTTGCATTAAAACAAACATGAATATATTATGGAGTAGAATACAGAATTCATGAATTTTGAATGAAATAGAAGACATCAAAGAAATGTTGCCCCTGGTGGGGAACTATTTACTCTCCTGCAAGAGGTGAACCCAAGAGTTGGAATTAAGGGGTCTGCCCCATCCAACCCAAGGCCCTGACCCCCTGCAGCCTCAGGCTCCGTTGACCCCCGACCCCCACCCCTGTACAGAGGAGGTGATCTGTCAGCTAAAGAGGGAAGGGGCCCAGAAGGGAGGAGAGGGGCAGCGGGGAGCCCAGGATTTAATGGGTGCATATTACAGCTCTGCCCTGACTTGCTGTGTGGTTTTGCAAAAGCTGCTTCACATCTCTGAGCTCCCGTTCCCACGTGTCATAATTTAAAGGCTTATTTTGAAGATTAAATAAATGAATGCAGGTGAAGAGCTTGTCAATGTGAGGGACACAGCTGGGCGTCAACACCTATGGTTACCTGCTGCCACCCACTCACTGCTGAGTTTGTGACACTCAGAAGGATACCCCTTGGGGGGTCCCTGCCCAGCCCCGACTGTTTGGGAAGGGGGGCTGCTCCAATTGGTAAAAATCAAAATAGCTAACACTTCTGAGTTGTTATTATGTGCTACATGTCTGGTGACACTGTGCCTCAGTTTCTTCATCCATAAAATGGGGATAATAGTAACGGCTCCCTCAGAGGACTGTTGTAAGAATGAACTGTTAACAATTACAAACCAGGCAGCCTGGTGCAGAGCACGGGCTGTAGAGGTGTTTTATTTATCTAGTTCATTTTCACTGACATTCACCTAACACAAAATTAACCATTTTACACGGAACAATTCAGTGGCATCGAACGCATCCGCCATGTGGTGCAACCAGTTTCTCTAGTCCCCAGACATTTTCATCACCCCAAGGGGAACCCTGCACTATTAAACAGTCACCCCAGCCCCGGGCAGCCACTAATCGGTGCTGGATCTTTCTGCGTATTTCCCCGAGCTGGAATCACACAAGACGTGGTCTTTGGGGATGGGCGTTTCACTTCGCGTAATGTTTTCATTCACAGTGAGGCTCCTATCAGATTTCATTCATTTTTGTAGAGGCATTTCTTTAACCAAATATCTCCTCAAATCCCCCAAACCTGGGAAGCAGCCGCTAACATTCTCTTCTTGCACAGGAGGAAACTGAGGGACAGAGAGGGTGGGGACCTGCCTGGGTGCCCCGCCAGGCGGCCAGATTCAGCTAGTGGGGAGCTGGCGTCTGTGGCTGGGGCAGGGCCTCTCCCAAGGCCAACAGCACAGACAGAGGGAGACAGCAGCGGGATTACAAATATGGGGGATCTGAGGGGAGAGAGAACGGTTCAGCAAGTGCAGGGTTGTGGAGGTGGAGTTGAGTTTCCCCAGCGGATCTCCCACCTCCTGGGCCACACACCTGGGCCACAGGGAGGGTGAGGGTTTGGGAAAGAGCCAGGAGGCAGGGGAGCCAGGGACAGGGAGAAGGCAAGCAGGCATCTCAAGGTTGGTGCAGACGCATTTCTTCTCATCTTCACCTGCACATGCGGCAAAGCCCAGGGGTGAGCCCACTGGCCTGACAGCTAATGAGGCTCAGAGCGGTTGGGCGGGTGCCAGGGTGTGAGCCCAGGTGTGCGTGCATCCCTGCTGCCTGACAGGGGCACCAGAGGGGTGAGTGGAGGACGCAAGGCTCCTCATCGGCCACAGGGTGAGTGGCTGCCCCTGAGCCCCAGAAAGGAGCATCCCTGATCCCCTGAGGAGAAAGAAGAGGGAACATGTGGAGGAGCCGAGGGAGGACCAGAGAGGGTCACAACCCGAAGAACTAAGGGGAAAGCAGAGGCCAGGGCACTGAAAGCAGGGTGCAGGGACCAACAGAAGGGGAGAAATTGAGGCAGACCACAGAGATGCAACCAGGCAGAGCTTCCAGGGGTGCCTGCAGGCAGAAGCAGGTAGAAAGAGGTTGGGTGCCCCCACTCCCAAGACCTGGCCTGGATCAAACCCGGGACCTAGTGCTTGCTGTCACCCCTGCCCTCCCACTCCTGCCCCATGTTTGGGAAATCTGAGTTTCCAAGAGAGTCACGGTACATATGTGGGCTCCGGACTTGGGTTAACTTGGATTTGAATCCCAGCTATACTTCCTTGGAGTGGATAAGTCTCTAAGTCTCAGTTTTTTCATCTGTAAAATGGGTAATGTGAGGACTCAATGGACTCAGACACACCTGTAAATGTCTGTCACCTGATGAGCATTATTATGCTGCTGATGTTCGGGTCACTGTCCCCAGCCTCTCACAGGTGGTCCTGCTTAGCTCCTTCCAGCTCTTTTCAAATGCAAGGACTATTCTAAAACCAGAGAACCCCTAGCTGAAGGAGTTCTGCTCCACCCCAGGGCCTTTGCACTTACTGCTCCCTCTGACTGCGAGTGGATTTTTCAGGGGCTCTCAGTGCCTCCCTGGAGTTCAGGGACCTCTGTGGGTCTCTGGGGACAGGAGACCAGCTGGTGAGTGTCAGGACCCCAGCCCCAGATGCCTCCCTCCGTCAGCTGTCAGCCGGCCCGCCCTCCCCCACCCAGCCTGCCGGAGACCATTAGTGTGGCTTTGTTTTGAACTGCTATTTCCACTACCAGGAGCTCTGGTCGCTGGGCCTCCATTAGGGACCCTTTCCCGGGCCGATGACAGGCGGCAAACAGCTCCCCAGTGCGCTGGCCGTAATTGCTGCCGCCTCTGAAGCCGGAAACGATTTTTTTTAAACCTTACAAAGCAAAACAGACAGCCTTCTCCACCCACAGCAGGAGCCAGTCTCAGGGTTGTGTAAAGGGGACCAGGTGCGGTGAAGACCCTCCACCTCAAAAGACACCCTGACACGCCAGGCTGTGGAACAGCAAAGTTTGGGCTCTGCTCTGTGCTCTGAATGAGGTCTGGGACCCGAGACCAGCCCGCCAACTGAGACGTGAGTTTCCTCTTGTGAGGATGAGCCTGTGGATGGGTGTCTGCTGGGCCCTCACAGCGAGGTTTACGGACCTATCTGAGCAGCTGCACTAGCATGAGGGAGAGAGACAGCTGGGCAGAGGGAATCACCTGGGAAAGGGTGCTGAGGAAGGAAGGTGGCTGGTTTTTCACACACATATGCACACACACTTCTCATCATTTTCCCAGCTCACCTTTCCTTCATATCCTGGACCCTGCAGCCAGCTCCAGCATCCTGAGCCTGCAAACTAGCCCCTTCCCCAGCAAGCACTCTCCTCCGTTAATCCCTTTAGTCTCCAAGTCCTGCGTGAGCTCCCTTTTCCACCCGCACAGGCCATCCCACACCACAGGCCAGCCACACCCAGTGCATTCCCCACTCAGAACCACCCAGCTCTGGCTCTGCCAGGAGGCACAGAACGGAGGCCCAGACTATTAGCTCCAGCTCCAGCTGGCTTTTCCAGATACACACGCTGGACTCGGGCCCCTGCCAGGCCCAGGCAGCCAGGCAAGACTATACGCTGGCCTCTGGAGGTCCCTTCAGCCCTGCAGCTGGATGCAAGCCCAGAAGGAGCCCACCACCCCTGGGAAGTTTTCCTTGATGTCACTAGGACACGGCGGCCACTCTAGGTGGCTCTGGCCTCTGGTTCACTATCCTCTTCTCTCCCCCCAGCACCCAGCTCCTGAAGGCACCCACCTGGGACTTCCTGGAAAAGTGAGTGAAGCGTCCCTAGGCTGCCCGCATCACGTGAGAAGACTGCAGGGAGGAGGGCAAGACCCTAGATCCACAGGAGCTCTGCCACACGCTGTGCGGGGCCAGCCCCGGCGCCTCTCCAGGCCTCAGTGTCCTCCCTGCTGAAAAGAGGCTGCCTCCCCTAAGAACCACAGGGGGCTGGGGCCTCAACAAACCAGCAGAAATGGGCAAAATGATGTGGTTTTCTGAGGATACGACCCAAGTTTTATCAGATTCTCTGGTGGATTGTGACCTCCAAAATAATGAGGAACTGTTAGTCCAGACAAGCTCCAGTGTCCCCTGTCACTTTAGCATTTGGTCATTCATTCATTCATTTTATTCATTCAAATGACGTCCCTGGAGCGGGCGTCATGATGGTATCAGAATATAGGTGTGTACGGACCTGAGATGTCAGCAGAAGAGAAGGGTGGTGTGCATGTCTGTGTGTGTGCGTGTGTGTGTGTGTGAAGACAAAGAAAGGGAGGACCCCGGTGGGAGATGGACACAGCAGAGACAGCAACAAAGAAAGATGGAGAGACTGAAAAACAGAGATAGAGAAGAGACAGATCTAGAAAGGCAGAAAGACCCGGAGAGAGAAAGATCCAGAGAGGGTAAGGGCACAGCACTTGCCACAGATGGGCACTGCCAGCCCCCCTAATTGATAGCTGTGAGCAAGGCTCCCTCCCGGCTCCAGCACTAACCTTCCAGATGCTCCCAGAGTCTCCGAGCCTTCCCTCCCAAGGGCACCAGCTTGCAAGGGGCCCGGAGGCTGGTACTAAAGCAAAAGTGACTTGACCAAGGGTGCCAGCCTAGCCCCATTGGCCAGGACACCAAAGGACCACTCAGGCTCTTTACCAGGCAATCGAACCCCCAAACACACGACTGGCAGGAACAGCAGTCCCTCCGAGAACACCCCACAGACACACCCACTATCTGTGGATCCAGGAGCCTGGACTCACTGCACTTTCAGACCCAGACATTCTCGGCATTCTCTGGAACAAAGCACCTGCCTACACTCCCCTCCCCAGCCACTGCTGGGCAGCCAGAGCTGGACCCAGGAGCAAGCGGGTTGAGAACTCCAGCTCTGCAGTCCCCCAAGCCTGGCTACGCCATCCAGCATCTGTGAGTCACATCACCCGTGAAGCCACGGTGTTCTCTTCAGTGGAATGGGAACGCCCTCCTCAAGAGGCTGGTGAGGACTAAATGAGAGGAGGCGGGGAAGTGATAGACACAGAGTATGGCCAGTGTTGGGTTCAGAGACCCCCTACCACCACCGAGAGCTGAGCACCACGTGCTGATGGAATTCCACGCCCACCTGCTGGCCACAGGACAGAGGACAGGGCGTGGGAGGACACAGGTGGAAGAATTCTAGAGGATTAGAGCTTAGGCAAACTCACCATTGTTCAGGTAGGGAAACTGAGACCCAGAGAGGGGCAGGGACCTGCCAGGCCACCAGCAAAGCAGAGGCAGGAGAGGTGGATAAAACCAGAGTCCACTGCCCCTGCCCCACGCCCAGCACTATAACTGGGGGTTGAAGTGAATTCACAAAGGACACTGCCGCCATCCTTCCACGCCACCCTGCCATGTCTCGTGAGTGGGTCAGGCACCCTCAGAGTTGGTAGCCCTGCCCACTGGGCCCTGTCCCAGGGCCATCATTAAATTGTGGGTGACAGATCTTTATTAACCACCCACTGTGCTCGGGCATCTTCTGCCCCTGTCATCAGTCTTGGCTTCTTTGAGAAAGAAGGCTGGAACTCCTCGCTTGTATATCCTCTGTGACAGGGAGCTCACCACTGGCTTCCCTCCCAGCCCCAGGTGTGAGTGCCTTCTCTGGGCTAAACGTCATCCCTGCCTCTCAACGTGTCTCACAACTGAAACGTCTATATTTGTATGGGTTTAGTTGTCTGGGCAAGAGCCTCATCTGCCCTCACTGATATGTCCCTGGAGCCCAGAGGGCCTGGTTCACAGCAGGTATTCACCAGTGGCTGCTCAAGGAAGGAAGGAGTAAATGAATGAACATGCTTCCAAGACAAGCCCCAGTGAGGCCAGCAGTCCCCAGTGTGAGGAGTGGGGAGCATGCAGTGGGAGGGGCAGCCTACGAGCCAGCAGCCCCCAGATCTGGTCATTCTCCCACCAGATGTGCCCGTGTGCACCCGCACCGAATATCCTTAATGTTTTTCTATCAACGAACCCACTATTTTTAATATCCCCGTTAGTCTCATCCTAAGCAATCATATCTGTGAAATCACAGTTTTGATGTGCTGGTTATATTTTTCTAATCTACATTAAAACAAATGCATAACGATTAAAATGTAACAGATTTGTCTGGGTTCTGCCTCACAGCATCTCTCAGGTAGAGCCCATCTTGCTGAGGGCCTTGGGGGTCTTCAGCAGCGCTGAGTCCCGGAGTTGCGCCTGCTGACTTGGAGGAGGGGGCGGGTGCCACGGGGGGGGGGGCACTCCCACACCTCCCTCCCCCTCCCTTCTCCACAGCAGCAGGGGCCAGAGGAAGCATGGGTCACCGGCAGGGAGAGGGTTGGATGTCTGCCCCCTTTTCCCATGGAGAGTCCCATGGGGTCAGGCCGGGGACCCCACAGGGCCGTAGCATCTCACGTACATCCCACAGGCGTCTGCTCTGCCACGTGAAACCCACCTTTCCCACCCTAGAGGGTCCTTGCCATGGTCAGTGGGGATAAAAGGGGCTCCAATTCTGTGGTTTGTCTACTAAAAATAAGCCTTGATTATGAAATTAAAATTACGTGCATGTTTAAAACCACAATAACTTAGAATGAGGAAAAGCTTACACATTTGGATCTCAGACCTCTGACGTGTCCTCCTCACCATCCCTTCAGCCCTGGGGCAGGTGCCAGGACACCAGGGAGCCCTGGGCCATCCCAATGGTCTATGTCTCCAGCCACAAGGTCCACGCAGGTTGGAGAGACGTCCCACAACCCCATCAACAGCTGGGTGCATTCCTGAGGTTCAAGGTCATGGCCAAGCACCAGGAGGGGGCTGACTTCATGCCACCACACCTCCCTCCTCTGACACCCTCCCCTATGTGGGCACCGAAGTCCCGGCACACACCCCATGCTTCCTCGCCCCTCCCACCCATTGGGTTTTTTCAGCCTCCGAGGAGGGCTGGGTTATCGGGGCGGCAGATGGGGTCGGGGATCACAGCTTCTGCTGTTACACATCCCGGGTGCAGTTCGGAGGTCACCTCGCGCCTTCCGTCTTGGGGTCCAGGGTCGTGACCCCAGGCCTCTCCGCCTGCCTCCTGGAACTCAACAGCAGAGTGCCCATGAGCCCCGGAGCCACATTCCCGGGTTCCAGCACAGGTGCAGTGTGTGGCCTTAGGCAAGCCTTTAACCTCGAGTCTTGGATTCCTCACAGACAGACAGGACCAGGGACCCTCTCTCCTCCCTGAATTCTAAAGATCCAAGAGACAATCCCTTCTGTTGTTTGCTCTCTGTACAGACCTGGACAAGGTGATCACAAGTGCTCAGTCCTAACCTCCCAGGCAACTTGGGGCAAATGTCCCCTCACCCATGACCTTGGTCGTTCCCTGTGAAAAGGGTTGCAGAAAATGGTGCCAAGGGCCTGAGCCTCAGTGAGTCATTCCCAGAGCACCGTCAGCTGGCCCACACCCCTGACCCTGCCTGCCTATTTGCAGAACTCCCCCAGCACCCTGGCGTCAGGGACACGGGGCAGTGAGCAGAGCTCCCTCCCGCTGGCTGGCCACTGGCAGCTCCCCTCGCTTGGGGAAAAGGCCGCAGGAGCTGGTGATAGGCAAGGTGTCAAAACCAATTGGTGTGAAGGACCTGGGGAAAACCGCTTGTGAGGGCTGATTCCCCAAAGGAGGCCAGGAAACCCTCAGCCCAAGGCGGAGTGTTTACAGGTGTAATTGATAGAATAATCACCAACACCCGAGACAACAGCGAACACATCTTTAATATCATAACCTTCAGTAGACAGCACTCAATTTTCTCCATCCTCCAGCCACCAAACCGGCCAGCTTATTGATGGTGAGATACCAAGAGTTCGGTAAAGAAGGCAAAGAAACCAGAGTCATTTTTCAGCACGCAGGCTGTTTGCCAAACAGCCCGGGCGGCCCCTGCCCCCTCTCCGGCACCCCGCTGCTCCCTCCTGGCAGCAGAGAGAACCTGAGGACAGTGAATCACTCAGTGGACAAAGCGCCAGGCCAAGCCAGGATCCGTCTGCACCGGGGTGTATTAATAATTGAAGGGGGTGGCCTAGGGTGAGTGTGAGTGTGTATGTGAGTGTGTGTGTGTCAGGGCGGGAGTGGGAGGACGGATGTTTGCTGCAGTCTAAAGCTTCCTGGGGCTCCTCTCAGGGTCCACAGGCCCGCTCCAGCCTGGGCCTTTGCCTCTTTTGCAAGACCAAACAAATCCAGCAGCCCTTAGCACAGACAATTTCCTGTCCTACATGTCTCAGCCGGTGTGGGTGAAAACTTAAGGTAGTGGTTCACAAATTCTACATGATTCTTCAGGAGAATCATCTGGAAAACTTAGTAAAATGTTGATTTCAGGGTCCCATCAACAATCTTTTTGGCCAAGGAGTCTGGGAGGACACTTGCATCTGTATTTTCACAAACTCCCTGGGTGACTCCTAGCAGAGAGGCGCTCTGCAAAGATGCCCCCGAGGATTCTACCTCCGGATCCCTGCCCTGGACAAGCCCCGGAAAGAGGCCCAGACAAGGAGTCCAGCCCGGCTGTCTCCTCTAGCTCATGTGTGGCCTCAGCAAGGTCCGGCCACCTTTCTGAGCCACTGGTTCCTCTTGGTGGCACCCGCTGCTTTAACAGTTCTCTGGGGAGCTGGGAGTGCGCTTGGATGGGGCCGTGCAGAGGAAGCCAGCTCCTCACATGCTGGGCCTGCCTCCCACAGGCTGTCTAGCAGGCCCAGACCTCCACTCTGCACAGACTCAGTGACCTCGGGCAAGTCACTGGCTTTCTCTGAACCTCCGTTTCTTCTTTTGTCCAACACCAGCCTTGCAAGAATAATGTCAGCCTGACTAACACTGGCAAGGGTTGGCAGCGCCTAGCACACAGTAGGCATTTCAGCTTCCTTTCTTCTCACCCTGCTGTGTTCATGACAACGAGCTCCTGCTCTGATAACACTGAGTCCCTCCAAGGGTAGGTGCTAACCAACACCACTGCAGCTTCCGAGTTCCTGGGGTGGCCTAGAGGCAGGCACTATTCACTCCCATTCCTACTCATGCCTTTGAAAAGCCCTCCACAAAGTAGGCTGAGTAGAGGTAGCAAGGAGATGGGAAGCAAGACAGATGTCCTTGTGGACCCATCTGACCACAAGGCCTCCCAGTGACAAGACCTGGGGCGGGCAAGTGAGCAGGCGGAAGGCATTAGCCTGGCGTCTGGACTGGGCTGCGATGGAGCTGGAGAGGTAAGTACCAGCAAGCAATCGGAATCAGTGGGGCTCCTCCCCGGGAGCCCCAGCTTCGAGTCCCCTTCACCCCCAGATAGAGAGACACCTCCTAACCCGGCCACATTTCCTGAATCAGCTGAGGCCACGCGGAGCCTAGGAATAATGAAACGATCAGGCTCCAATCTGCTAAACAGCAATTTCTGGGCTTTTTCAGCACACACAGCTTTTATCAAATTGGTATTCTCCTCCTGAACACAAATGGCTTATTAGACATGACCCACTTATTCGCGGCGTCTCACTATCATTAATAACAGTTTCTTTTTGTGATTAAGTGAGTGGCTCCAAACCCTTCCTGTGGCGGCGGGCACTTGGCCCGACAGAGGGGCAGCTGTGGGGGCGCCTCGGCATCCACGACTTGGTGACTTTGAACCTGGCAGTGTTGGGGGAAGGCATCTAGCCCCTGCAGAGCAGCCGGTTTCCTGGTTCCTTGAGGGACACGGGGAGTCCCAGAGGGCAGGCTTACTTGCCCAGAGCCACACGGGAGTGGGAAGAGCAGCTGGGGCCCCGGCAGTCAGTGCTGGCTCCTTTCCCTCTCGCGCTCCCCTGGGTCTTAGCTGGACCCTCCAGGTTTGAAGGGGACGTTACAGCTGGTGGGCTGTGCTTTGCCCCTTGTACGCCTAGCCCCAGGAGGCAGGCAGAGGCTGCCACACCAAAGGCAAACTCTACTTCCCCATGGGGGGCCGCCTCTGGGCCTCAGGAATCATTAAGTGGCACCTAAATCCTTGGGGTCTGCTGTCCCTCAGAACAGGGTGACCGTAACCCTTAGAGCCCAAGTCCCAGTGTCTCTCAGGATAACTAGGCAAACTCAGGAAATCCCTTCCTTGGAAAGCCCTCCCTCTGAGTGTAAGTTCCAACCGTGCCGAGGAACCGAGAGGCTCAAGGAGGGGAGCAAAGGAGGAATTCCCAGTTCCCCTCCAACGAGGGAATCTGACAAGAAGACAAACGTCTGTCCTGGAAAAGGTGCTATCTCTGCCGACAGACCTTGGGCCCCTGCCCAGCTCAGCCACTCACTCAGTGTGTGACCTTGGGCAGGTCCCTTCACCTCCCTGAGCCTTGGTTTCTCCATCTGCAAACTGAGGATGAAAACAACCCTCTCTTCTTGACCAGCAGTCCAGTCAGGCTGGTGGAAATTACATGAGGGATGGGAAGACGCACAGCAGACACAGAGCAGTAACTATCAAATGTGGTCAGGCTGGAGGGGGCAGGAAGTCACAGCTTCCCCAAAGCAGAGACCCTGAGAAGGGCTTTGGAAGCACCCCCACACCTTAAAACAGTCCTACTTATGGGCACTCCCCAGCAACACCTTCTCTGGCTGTCTTCCCCGCTGCCCTCACCCTTTCCCCAGAATACAGCACCTGGTGGTCTGTCGTTTCTGCAAACCTCCCCCAGCCCTGGACACAGTGCCCAGCAGTGGGGCTAGTCTCCCCCACCAGCCTGGGGAATGGCAGGGAGTGCTGGATGGATGGAGGAAGGGTCTGTTTGCATCTATGCCCAGGCCTCCATCCCGGAGGCCGGCTCACAGGGGAGTCCCCATTTCGGGGAGCCTCAGACAATCCAACTCTGCTGCCAACTTGGGCTCCTCCGGGTCTAGAAGGAGACTCTGACACTCAGGCTGGGAATGCACACTTGCTCGCCGGCCCCATGGCGGCTGAGTTGAGATTTCCACATTTCAGCTCTCCGGGCACAAGGATGAGGGTGAGTGGGTACCTATGAAGAATGAAAAGGGCTTCTCGCCCACCCCAGAGGCAGACAAAGCACCTGGCATCCTTTTTCCCCTTCTGTGTCTCTAGCTGGAAGCAGCAACCTCAACTCTTCAGCGTCTTCGAGGGGCTCTTGCCAAGCCTTCATCCCACCTACAAGCCCTGGGTGGCTGCAGCCCTGGCCTACAGGTTCTCAAGAGGCAGGGTTTTCTGCCGCCCCCACCCCCAGGACCTTCGTCCCTGGTATAGAGGTAGGGGTGGAGAGGGAGGGGACAAGGGTAGCAACTGGGGTTAAACCCACAGAGGGGAAAGGCAGGGAGAAAGGGGTGGGCCAGCAAAGTGTGTTCACATCTGTGTGTGTGTGTGTGTGTGTGTGTGTGTGTGTGTGTGTGTGTGTGTGTGTGTGTTGGCCAGTGTGTCTGCAGGCGAGCAGGCAGGCAAGAGTTGTTTAGAGTGTGTGCACCTGGGTGCCAGCTGGCAGGGTGTGAGCCCACCAGTCGTAGTGCCTGATGTATGTGTGCGGTGGGCATAGGTGTGCTTGTGAGTGAGGAGGGTAGGAATTGTGAGAGTGAGAAAGCAGTGAGTGTGGCTGAGCGTGCCGGTGGCCGTGAATATCTGTATGGAGATGTGTGTATCGGCGCGAGTGTGTAGTGGGGGAGGGCGCTCCCCGTGAGAACAGAATCAGGGCGCACTGGGTGTCCCCGCCTCCAGGGGTGGTTAAGGTGCCGGGGCGCCTCCATGGACCCGGCAGGGGGCGCCCCGGGACTCCCGCCACCATCGGCACGGGTTCGAACCCGGCACCGCCAACTTGCAGCAGCGTCGCCCGGGGCGAGGTTTGGTGGGGAAGTCCGCGGGGGCGGCGACCGAACTCACCGTGACCGGAGACGTGGTTGTCCCAGGGCGCGTGGCCGGCGGGCCGCGTGGCGCCGCCGAGTTGCAGGAAAAGTGCCAGGTAGTGGAGGGCGCCCAGCGCCACCGCGAGCGGGGCCCCCATGCTGCGCGCTCGGGCCGGGGGCGCCGCCGCCTCACATCGGGGCTCGGGAGACCGCAGACCCTGCGCACGCCGTCGCCTGCCCGCCGAGGCCTGGCTGCCGGACTGCGGCCGCCGCCCCTCGCCCGCTGAAGCCGGCCTGGGCCCCGGCCCCGGCCCTCGCCCGACTCCGGCCCAGCCCCGGCTGCAGGCAGCGAGCGCGCGCCCAGCCGGTCGCCTCCGACTGCGGGACTCTTCCCTTCCGCGGAAGGCCACCCGCTCGGCGTGCCGCCGCACCCCTCCCTCCCACTCCTCCCGCCCGCGCGGAGCAGGCGGCGGCGGAGGGATCTGCCGCTTGATTTATCATCAAAGTTTTGCCCAGGCTGGGATTTTTAAAGCGGTACCCGCAACTTACCGCGCCCGAGAGCGCGCGGGGGGTGGGGGCCGGGATGGGGTGCAGGCATTCGCCCCAGGGACCCGGTTCCCGCAAAGCATCACACAACCGGTTAGAGACACATACTCTCCAACGGGATAAGGAATTTTAAAAAAGAAAGAAATAAAAGCCAATCCACCTGCCGTGGGAAGCGCTCTCGGAAGCACTCAACTTTAGTAGCCAGCAGGGCAGTGCTGGGGAGCCTAGGGGGTAGGGGCATGCAAGTGAGGGCGAGGTGGGCAAGGATCCTGAGCTGAGGCACAGGAGGCCTGGCCAGAGGCCTGTCGCAGCCTTTAGCTCTGTGATCGTGTCGCGGTATCCACCCGAGTCTCCGCCTCAAGGTCTGCATCCGAGAAATGGGAATGATAGCTACCTCCAGAGGTCAGAGTGAGAATTTAGGAAATCATGTTTGTAAGTCGCTTTGCATAATGTAGCCACATGTCAGGACCTCAACAGTTATTACCGTGGCTATCCCCTCTCTGGCACTCAGTTTTCGTGTCTGTGAAATGGGAGTGAAGGCAGGCCGGTTGCTGGGACACCTTTCACTTTAGAGTTGCTGGGTCCTTCGCCGTGGATTGTATCGCCCCCTTCTGGACGGTAAGTGTCTCTTCCTTGGACCGATAAACCCAGATGGAATTTAGGGGCTTGGTGCATGGGGGAGAAGTGGGGAGGAGGAGGAGGAGACAGGAAGAGGATAATGAAGCCCCTCTCGTTCCCAAGAGCAGGAATCCAATTGGAACTTGATTTTTCCCCTCAATTCCAGTTTTTTTCCCCTTATTCCAGTCCCTGGTGGGGCCTGTTGGGACAGACCTTCAGTACAGACATGAGGGCAGAACTGTGGTCCCATTTAAAAGATGAGGAAGCATGTTAAATCGGAGGCACGGCTCGTCAACGTCCCATAACGAGTCTGAGGCCAGGTCCCTGGCTCCCAGGCAGGGTCCCTCCTGCTCTCATGCCTTGTCCTTCCCGGGTCCTGGCTCCCGACACCGCCCGGTCCACGGCGGTTTCAGCACCACGGAGGAGGACAGCGCCAGCCCTGCTACCCATCTTTTCGGCCTCCCGCACCGCGTCTCCGCGGGATCTTAGATCCGAGGATTCAGCACAGCGGGCAGACCTTCCGGGTTCCTTTCCGCCCCCGCTAATTGGGAGTCAACGCCACAGGCGGCCCACTCCCCGCTTCCAGATCACAGATGGATCTAGCACTGTGGACAGCGACCCAAGTTTGAGAACGAGGGGCAACACCCCGCCCTGCCATCTTTATCTTCGCGTTCCCACTTCGACCGTTATAGCGGGCAGCACACCGAATGGGGCCTGTGGTCTCCAGCAACGATCCAGTTCATTCAAAGCTAAAGGCAACCCCGAAGTGTCGCTCACTTAAAAATACTGTGTTTCAGCAAAACTGACAGCTCGGACTGAACTGGCGGCGCCAGCTGTCTTCACCACCGCGGACAGATCGCGGCCGTGGCCCTATCTCCTTCCCGCCCACATTCCCTGGAGGAAGGGGCCTTTTTATTTTATTTTATTTTATTGCCTGATTAACTCACTTCCTTCCTACAAAGAGGTGGTATTTAGGCTTTACTGGAATGGCCAGGTGCCTTGACTTTACAAAAGCATTTTCTCATTCACTAATTCACTTGACCCTAGCTCCCAATGACATGGGATTCATTGCCTCCATTCTAAAGACGAAGAAACTGAGAATTTTCAAGATCATCTACTGGCCCCAAGACTGAAACCTAGTATCCTTCAGTGCTCGTGTGAGGCCTCTGAGGGAGAATGTGGTGGCAGAATTGGGGCTTCAGACCCAGGGTTTTCTCCTTCTTAAACACATGTTGGAGCAGGGCGCACAGGTCAGGGGACAGGAAGAGATACTGCTGGGGTGCTTTAGAGGAAGGAGGTCTGGGCTAGGACAACTCTGTCACTGACCCACTGACCTTCAGAAAGACTTTCTCCATGTAGCCTGTAACAAGGTTAAATCCAGTGACCTCTAAGTTTCCTTCAAGGACAGGTCTCCAGGGCCTTTATGACTAAAAGGCGTACGCTATAAAAACTCTGCTCAAAACCCTTCCCTGGCCTTGTTGATTAGAGAAACCCTGACTTCTCTAGTTTACATTCAAGGTGCCAGGTTCACTTCTTACTCAAGTCCTCTGTGCCAGGCACCATTCTCTCCCTGAACATGCCCCAGCTTCCTCATGTCCTTACCCTGCCCAGTGTGCCCTTTCTTGTATGTTTAGCTGAGTCTCCCATTGGCCGAGGTCCAGTCTGAGTCCCACACAGGAAGAAATGCCTCCTGCCTTCTCCCAGTCCCGGAGGCTCTGTTGATTCATCATTGTGTACCAAGCACTGTGCTAAGAGCTTTAATTGTCCCATTTAATCCTCAGCACATCCAGGCAAGGTATGGTCACACAGGGTAGAATCTGCATGTGTGTGGGCTCTCCTTGGGCAGCTGTGTGACTTCAGACAAGTTACTTTGACTTTCTGTGGCTGAACTTCCTCATCTGTAAAACAAAGATAATTATACCTCCATCACAAGATTACTGTGAAGATTAAATGACTTGTTACCTGGAAAGTACTTAAACAGTGCCTAGCACGTAGTAAATATGTGGTACATGTTGGCTGTTAGTATGATCACTATGATTGTCATTGCTATTAATAGTATGACTTACAGAAACAGATGCTCAGAGAGGTTAAGTATCTTGCCCAGTGTTACAGAACGAGCTACTTGTAGGGTCGTGATGTTTTTAATTCCAGAACCCGTGTTCTTAGGCAAAACTGCTAAGCAGATGTAGCTCCAACTACCCTCTTTGGATCCTAGGAAGCTAAGACCCAGAGAGGATGGGAAAATACTCAGTCATTCATCAGCGATGCCAGGCCTAATCCAGATGCTCTGTCTCTCGTCTCAGGGCTCTCTCACTACCTCCTGATGTCCCCTCTCCATATCTTACAGCACCTAAACTGCACTTTACAGTTTATAAATCACATTCAGGATCTCCTGTAACTCATGCCACACCCCCTGCGGCCACTAATTTACCTTCCTTTACAGATCAGGAAAGCTCAGAGAGAGGATGCAGTCTGCACAGTTTGCACAGTGGGGCGGGGCAGAGGCTGGATGAGAAAGGGTGAATCCCAGCTCCGTCCCTCTTGTATGTAATTCTGTCTCATTTCTGCTTCGCTGTAGAACTGTGGAAGCTAAGACCCTCATGGAGCCAGGAGGTGCCTGAAGACAGTGCCGGGAGACTGCTCTGGGAATTCTGGAGGGTGAGTGAGTCTTGTCTGGGAATGCTCCCAGAGATAGTGAGCTTTCCACCCCTGGAGGCAATGCAACAAGCCTCTAGTGGTCCTGTGGATGCCGGGAAGCAAACATCGCTATTTCCATTATACGAATGAGGCTCAGAAGGTAAACATCATGTCAAGTATTTCCATTAGGTGATTTTTTAAAGCTCCCCCCAAGATGGGATCTTGCAGTGTCCCCTACCTCTGACCCAGGCTCCCTGGAGAGGCTCCACCTTCCCCAGACTCAGGCCACCCTCCCTCCCTTCCTTGAGAAGTGTCATGGCTCTGTCAGTGGTAACAGCCGTAAGATTTGTCCTTTTAATCCAGAATCAATAACAAATTTCATTTAAAAATAAATTAAACCAGGCATTGGAAATCATTCACCGTGTGGGCCAGGGCCCTATATAGTGCCGTCTAAATGGCTTCTTTTCGCTCATCTATCAATGCCAAGAGGGGAAAATACCTAAGCTGCCTGATTCATGGAGAAACTACTTAAATGCATCAGCCCTAACAATGAGCAATGTGAATCTAGAGTTGCACCTTTTAACACACCAATAACACGTGGGGCGAGGCTGCGTGAGGGCTCATCAGAGACCCTACCATCACTGGCTTCCAGGAAGTCCATTTATAAAGGGGAACAATGGCTTCTGTATGTGGCCGCCTAATTTCCAGAATGCATTACCAAGCTCAGAGGAGCAATGGGATTCTATTAAACTCTTATCTGCCATGAGAGGGTATGAAACCGGTGGGGAAATCCACGCTTGGCATAGACGTCCCCAGAAAGCACCAGGGCTGACCCTCGGAGGTAGGGGAACCAGCTCCCCTAGGGAGAGAGGGGGCAGGTGGGGCCCCGGATGTGTGAAAATATGTGCGTTAATAGAGCTCCGGTTTCCAGCGATTACGTTTACATCAGCGAATAAAACTTGGCAATAAAATATCGGAGCTGCGTCTCAGACAGCATTTCCTTTTACAGCCCAGTGTATTTCACTCATTATAACAGGAGGCAAGGAGTTTGAGGTGTCCCCATTTCTCCCCCTTTAATTAAATTTCCTAAATTACTGCCTAAGATTTGGATAAAGGGAAAGACTTACTGCTCTGCTAATCGCCAGCTCCGCTCCCGCCCTGTCGCTGTAGCGGCCCTGACTGTACAGTTTCCAATATTATTAAAGTGAAATACTGTAGGCCTTGCCTGCCTGGGCTCTGGCTTGTAAAAGGAGATGCCGCCTCCGGAGACAAATTGGCCCAGGCCCAGGAGAGAGGCCTGGAATCCAGGACAGGCTTTACCATTGCCTTGCTGTGTGACTCTGGACAAGTTGCTTCCCCTCTCTGAGCCTCGCAAGTTTCTCCTTTCCTCACACAGCCATTTTGAGGCTCTTAGAACTGATTGGGGGCTGGGGTCGCACACTGGGATGACTTGGGAGCTTTAAAATAATATGAACACCGAAGCCATACCCCAAAGACTAGACACCACCAATTGGTCTGGGGTGAGGCCCAGTTGATGACTGTGCACAGTTGGGATTGGGCACCTAGCAGGTAAGGCCACTAGACGGTCCACATACATCCTAATGACCTGGGTCCAAGACTGGGGCCTGGGAAACAAGCAAGATGAACAACTAAATGAAATAAATAAAATGCTTCTTTCTGCCTGCCTGCCCACCTACTCACCTTCATCCTACCTGCACCTTTCCTTTTTTGAGAGCGAGAGAGAGAGAGAGAGAGAGAGAGAGAGAGAGAGA